>WYDI02000302.1:0-40522 GCA_009867235.2 Psittacus erithacus
GGGCGGACGGGAGAGCGCAGAGAGGCTCCTCACACGCCAAAGGTCGACACCGACAATACCGCCACCAGCCGCGGCTACTGCCTCATCGCCGCCGCCGCCGCCGCGGTGACTCAGCCGCGCCGCTTCCGGGTCCGGCCTCCGCCGCCCCACCCCTCATATGCATATTCATGACGGGGGGGCGTGGCTACTGTCAGCACACCCGGAGCCCGGATGCTCGGTTCCCCGCGGCCCCCCGCCCCGCCGCCACTGGGACGTACCATTCCCCACCTCGGGGGAGGTAGCGAGGGCACTTGGGGTGAAGGGAAGGGAGGGGGGGGGGAAGTAGCTGCGGCCAACGGCTTTCTGGAGCCGGATTGGCCTTAAGCCGCTTCCGGTACGTTGTCATAGTTACCGCTGTCAACTTCCGTCCGGCTGTGGCGAGGAGCGGCCGGCGTCTGGAAGCCGCCGCGACAGTCGCGATGCCCGCCAAGGCGGCAGACAAGCGCCGGCAGGTAAGGGCTTGTCCCGTGTCGGCATCGCAGCAGGGCGGTGCCGGCGTGACGTCACTGCTTCCGCCGTGACGTCAACCCACCCCCGATGGCGTCACTGCGGTGCCTCGTGCCGCGGGAGGTAGCGGTTCGCACGAAGGAGCGGCGCTCCGCAGCTCCTTCTGTGGCCTTGCGGCCCTCAGCTCCTGCGCTGACGGGGTGCCACAGTGTCAAGGTGACACACGTACGTCATCACGTGTACCCCAGCTTGTTTCCCCCCCAGGGTGCCCTGCAGACCTGTAACTCCACAGGGCCGGGTGAGGCAGCAGGGCTTGGCGCTGCTTACGACATGGTTACACCATGTGGCATCACTGTGCTGGCACTGAGATGCGTCCTCACCCTGGCAGGACACCTGTGCGTTCTGTGGCATTTCATAGAATCAAAGAATAAACAAGGTTGGGAAAGATCGTGAAGCCCAACTGTTAGCTCAGCACTGCCAGGTCCACCACTAAACCACGTCATCTACACGGTTTGTGAATACTTCCAGGGATGGTGATTCCACCACTGCCCTGGGCAGCCTGTTCCAATGCCTGAGCGCCCTCTTGGTAAAGAAATTTTGCATAATATCCAGTCTAAACTGGGTATTATTGTACACGCCAGGCAAATCAGCATGTCCCAAAGCTGCAGCGCCCCACACTGTGTCACTACTATAGCAACCCTACAAGGTCTTCAGACATCGTTGTCATGCTGTTTCATCACTGTTACAGCATATGACACGTCCCTTCATGGCAGGTTTTAATGCACTTAAGGTGTCCCCAGTCTGCCAAAGAATCTTTCAGGGACACTGAGCAGGCACGCTGAAATCCCTGTTTTTAAAAACTCTTTCAAAAATTCTTTCAATTATACATAGCTGTAAGTTTTGTCACTTTCCTTTTGTTTTACCATTTGGTCTTTGCTCAGTTCAGACAATAAAGTGAGGTTGTGTCCTAACCTTTTTGGCAGTAACCCAGCTCTGGGAGTAGTGGTGTGGGATGTATCTGTGAGACCTCACTGTCCGCCTTCAGGCTCTGCATGGATATGTCTGTGTGCATGCCTGCACAGAATGAAGGGCCCAGTCAGATTAATTCCTGGATCTCATCTACTAGATTTGCAAAGTGTTTGATTTAAAAGCAGAAGATGGCCTGACTGATAAAACCCTTTCATATGCCACGAGACTAGGTTACATCAACAAGAGCATCACCAGCAAAGACAAAGTTGTTATTGTCCCACTCTACTCAGCGCTTGTCAGGCCATACCAAGAATACTGTGCTCAGTTGGGGTCCCTGTTAAACAAAACAGATGTGGTCAGGCTGGAGTGGGTCCAGAGAAGGGCCACAGAGATGATCAAAAGTCTGGGAAGCCATGTGAGGAAAGGCTGAGAGAATGGGGTTTGTTCAGCCTAGAGAAAGAAGACTTAGGGCAAAACTTTCCACCAGGTTCCAGTATTTAAAGTATGGCTACAAAGAAGGTGGAGCCTCTCTTTCTGCAAGGAATCAGATGGAAAGGATGAGGGATCATGGTCAAAAGTTATCCTGGGGAGATTCCGATTGGACAAAAGAGGAAAAATTTTTCCCAATAAGAGCAATCAGATATTGGAATAATCTCCCTAGGGAAGTGGTGCATTCCCCAAGGCAGGACACTTTTAAGGTATGGCTGGACAGGGTGCTGGGGCATTAGTCTAGCTCACTCATGCTTTGCCTGGAAAGGCTGGACCAGATGAGGTCCCTTCCAACCTGGTATTCTGATTCTTAAATGGTTTAGGTCAATCTGAAACTATTTGATCTCTGGGCTGGGGAGAAAAGCGTTAGCATTGGTGGCACACAGTGACCGAGAACAAGCAGCCTCCTTCCTTGGTCCAGAACACGTGCGAGAAAGCTGTAACTAATCAAAGAAGCAGAAAAAATGAAGGACCAAAGTGATGGTCCAGAGCTGTGAGATAGTAACTGAGATCCCCAGGCAACCCCCAGTGATTTGCAGAGGATCTGCGCAGCAGGAGCTCTTTCAAGGAGAGAACAACAACCCTTGCTGATCATCTGATCCCCTTCCGGTTACCCAGGTGTATTTCATCTTGTCGGTTTATCCATGCCGCAGCTGTATAGACCATACAGACCTATGCGACTTCTGAAGCCTGAGCTAATAAACCCCACTAATGTGAGCTGGCTTTGTAGAGCCTGAGGACATCTTTCTGCTTCTGTAACCAAGGGTTGCAGCCCAAAATCCAGAAGTACTGAAATAGTTTCTCATGGCCTCTGAGGTCTCTGGGAGCCATTTGGGTGTTTCTGCACATGTAGTAGGAGGGCTTGTGGTATTTAGAGCAGGTAAGAATAAAAGAGGGGATCACTGTGACATTCCTAATTTTGTACTAAGAAGTAGAGATTTATTAATTTTCATGTTACAGATGGCTTTATAAAGTTTGTAAATGGCACAAATTCAGAACCATAAACCAGATCCACTCCTAGATAATGATGTTTGTGCTAAAATTGTAAAACCCATTAATAATAAAAATGACACAAGCTAAACATGAGAGGAAATGCTTGCTCTGAATTTCAGTTTCTTTTATTTTTAGATTTCCACATAAATATTTTCAATCATTTTCAGTAGCCATTATCTCAAATATTCTGGAACAGAGAGGCTTTGATTCAGAAGTTATTTGAAAAACTTAATTAATGTGCTATGAAGGCATTAATTTTATTTTAAACATCTTGAAACATTATAAACTGTTTAAATTCTTAGGATTTTTGGCTTTTCACGTAATTTTCATTACAGTAACTTTAAAGACAATGATTTTAACTTCTCCTGTATTGCCTTTCCTATATTTGCCTTGAGCTTGTTAAATCTGAGCTGTTTCATGTCCTTTTATCTACTATAATATTCTTGCACTGGATGAATCCTGTAGTTGACTAGCTGGCTCTGGAGTCCACAGGCTTTTGCTTTGTTTTGCCTCAGTCAAAATATAGCTTGCATCTCAGTGGCTTTGGGAGTCCAGGACTTGGACAGCAGTGCCTTTGCACTTCTTACTACCCACTCAGGGCCTGATGATTGGTATTTACTGAGGCATAATGGCCACTATAAAGTTAATTGGTAAGTTGTGGTCTAGATCCCCGTTCTTGACAAGAAAGTCTTTGAAAATAAGCTCCTGCACTTCTCCCTCATAGGCATTCCTTCTGTGTGCCAGTGTTTGTAATAATGCTGGAAACAAGCCTGCTATTTGCTGCTGAGGCTGTTTTTTCTGCTAAGCACCATTTCCCTAGGCTTTCCATCCTTGTCCCTTTCATTGCTAATTCTCCTCTACTACTGCTCCTTTCTGCTATCCTCTGTTTTTCATTCCTCTGTTTCTGTATATTGCTTTGTTCTGCTTTGCCTCCTAGGTTTTTTCAATGCTGACTGCTTTCCCTTTGAAAATTTTCTTCCTGAGATTGTTCTCAAAGCTGAGATAGTTACCGGGACACTATCAGGTCCTTCTCTTTTAGTGTTTGTCACTTCAGTCCCTCCTCTGCTTTCATGGTTGTGTATTCTTAAAATGCTTTGTGATGAATTATTTTTGTCATCTTCTTTTCCCTTACAGGTGCTGGTTGCTTGCCCTTCTTCTGTTCCTGTCTTGTATCTGCCGCCTTCTCTGAAAAGAAGGCAAGAATCTGCCTTCTTTCGTTTCTTGCTTTATTTCACTCCTTTTTTTTTTTTTTTTTTTTTTCTTTATCTGGGTAACTTTAGCCTCCAGTTCAGTCTCCAGCCATCTGGATGTCTTTTTCTTTGAAACAAATCTCCCATATTCCTGGGTGAAAATATGTTAAAGACCATCAGAGATAAAGACTGTGGTCTTCCAGATTAATCTTTTAACTTGATCTGAGCCTTGATTAGAAGCATCTTCAGGCTTTTGCATGTTTTTGTACATAAATAAGAAATGCATTTTTATGCCTGGATCTTTGTGTTCCCAATGCAGCTTTGTAAATAGTAATACTTTCTTATGCTTTGTTCTTCCATAACATTGTTCCTTTCAGGTCTGAAATGTATTATGAACAATAACAGAGCTCCACAGCATTTTGGGAAGATGTGGGATTTTGGAAAGGCATAAGCCAATATCCCTGCATCAGACTGAAGGGAATGGAAGAATTAGATTCTCAGCTCTCCTGACTTGACGAGGACAAACAGGACACTGAGAAGTGCAGTATGCTTTAAAACTTTGTGGCATGTGCATGACATGCAGAAAGTTGTTGATAGGGCAGGGATTAGTACCTAACCTGGTTATGGTCCTGGGTAGTGAGAGAAAGTGGACAATGCTCCTGAGATTATTTTAAACATGGGTATCAGGTGTGCTGTTGAAGGTGTTGGTCCCAGATTTCCCTGTCTTTGCTCTGTGGCATTTTTGAGCTGTGGGGAGCACTCTGTGTTGCTGTGTACCTCTATAGCTGAACCCTCCCAAGCACAAGCAAGATTGGTTATGGATTCCTAACTGACATTGCTTGCACTTCACATTTACTGTGTGCAAAACAAGAATGGCTGGTCTTATCACTTAGGGTCAAACCCTCTATCAGCAACATATCACTTATTCAGTGTTAAGAAAGCACCTGAATTTGGACAGCAAGTGTTTCTTGTTACACTTGATTTACAGTCTTGGCACCCAATGACCTGTCCACAGCTTCCTTGCTGTCCAGCAAGATGTCAAAGAGAATCAGAGACCCCCTCTGCAAACACAGTCAACGATTAGAAACATTTTACTTTTTTGCCAGCCAAGGCTTTTCAGGTGCTTATTGGCTCTTAAGCATGCATTAAACCGTCCACAGAATATAAAATAAACAGTTTAGTGTTTCTCAGAAAACAGATTATAAGATGTATTGGCAAATAGCTCTTCAGTTGGCATCCCTAGTGTGTGTAAATGGATGTCTACTGCTGGGCTAGCTGGAAGTCACTTTGTTTCCTTTGGCTTTGCTTCCGTTTATGTGCTTATTTGCTCCTTGTGCTGTGTGGTGGTTTGGTATGTAGTTTGCTAATAATCAAAACAAGAATAAAAAGCTAGCAGGAATTTATTAAATGGTTTCACAGAAATGTCAGGCTTAACTCTTAATGTCTCTCCCTCTTCACTTTAGAATCCGTCAAGCAGCTGTGTTCTTCTTTTCGGACTACATGCTAACCTCTATGCTTCAAAAGAAGTGGGAATGATAATGTCTTTTCTCAGAAAGAGGAAGTAAATTTAGCAAGAGTGTTCTGTGATTGTGCAGCCTTGTAATCTGATTGTCTTATGGTGATGGCTACCATGGGGAGCAGAAAGGCTGCACGAATGTCTCTTAAATGGTCCTAAAAAATATAGTTTGGGTTCGTCATTGCCCTGACGAGTGTTTCATTACTTTGTAATTGATTTTCAACCGTTGGAAAATTTGCTTAATGTGAACTGACAGTTGAGCTTTGCAGACTAATCAACCTTCATCATCTCTGCCTCCTGAATTTCCTGGTGTTTTAGGTTGGATCTGCAAATCCAGATCTATTCAGTCCACCTTGTGCTTTAAGCATTTAGTTTCAATTCACTTTACTCAAGAAGTTACTGTATAGTGGTGTGTCTGAGTCCTCACTATAATGAAAAGCTGCAAGAGTTAATCTGGAAGGGACAGTTTAATCTGACAGTATAGGAGAAGGATGTACCACCCAGCAAAGGCTTTGGTGAAGAACTTACCCTGGATGGCAGGACTACACGTGGTGGCATCATTGCGTCTCCTACCTGATTTGTTACTGGATCTGAATATGAGGGAGGGATGAATTTTTTCCTGAAGGATTTCTATGGTCACAAAGTCAGGATTCAACCCAGTTCCTGAAAGAACACTTGCTCTTGAGAGTAAATCTCTGCTTGGTAGGACACTAAGATGGTTTATTTACCATCAGCATTGCCACTGACAAATCAGGGGTTTTTTTGCAGCGGAGGATGAAATAGTTGAAAAACAGGGCCATAAAAAATAGCTGTTAAAAAAGAATCATACATGATTGTTCTAGGATATAGAAAAGCTTCAGAGCTTTTGCTATTCAGTTAAGAAGTCAGGTACTGATAGTCCTTGTCTATTTTGTACAAATTCAGTTAATGAGTCTCAGAACAGCAATTTGTGGCTGTCACATTGCCAACAAAAAGAGAGTAGTAATCACTGTGGATAGAGGGAACAAGGACAAGACTTGAATGAGTGGTTGAGTGTGATTATTTTCCTCACGGGAGGACAAGCTGCACTCAAATTGCTAGGGTGTTGAGAGCAAAACTTCCACTAGCCATTGCATCTCTTAGATGCTTTCCATCCCATTACATGTTTCTGTGATGTAGAAACAAGATAGCTTTTAGGAAATGCCAGCCTGGTAGAGCTTTTTTCATTTACAGCTATGTCCTTTGGAAAGTAGCCAATAGTTTCTCCTTATTTTATTTTCCTGGTTTATAACTTAAATAAATAAATAATTAGAGGAATTTCATTTGGAGACAAACCAAATATCCAACCTAAAAATATCATTAGAAATGCTTGTTGGATAGGTTAGCAATAGGAAAGCTTCCTGCTGAAGGGCTTGATTTTGCAGCTATTTGCGCCTCTTGATGGCTTGTCTGCGTAAAAGGGAGCTGTGGCAATGGGAAAGAAAATTAAATGCATTTAAAGCACCAATTTTCAGCTGTTTCCTCTCTTAATCTGTATCATCCTGTTGGATTACTGTATCTTTGCTACATTCAATAATCAATTTGTCTTGCGGCATAGTCGATGTCTGTCCCCATTTCTAGTTGCTGCAATCATAAACACATCCTGGAAGAAAGGTCCATAAAAGAAC
Organism: Psittacus erithacus; assembly: GCA_009867235.2. Lineage (NCBI taxonomy): Eukaryota > Metazoa > Chordata > Aves > Psittaciformes > Psittacidae > Psittacus > Psittacus erithacus. Next base: position 7,290 of record WYDI02000302.1, read on the forward strand.
AGTCACCTCAGTTTTCTATATCCTTAATTTAAATATCATGACTGTTATGGGAAAGATGATAATCTGTTGACTTATTCAATACAAGATGCTCATCAGGCTAAAGCATGTTTAGCATGCATAAATTCTTACTCTGGAATTTTTTGTGAAAGCAGAGGAGCATCAACCAGGATGGTCAAAGTTATGATGGTGACCTGGCGGTGAGAAATTCCTTATAGCTCCTTAATGCCTCCTACCCATTCCTTAGTTCCCTAGCAACAATGTCTCTTTTTTCCTCATATAAATCTCTGATAATTATTCACACTTCTCCTCTTGTTAATTATTATTAAAGGCAGTGATAATAGCACCATTTATTAGAAAGATTTAGGAGGAATGTTGATTTTTTTCTGTTGCAAAATCATCTTCAGTTTATATAGAATTCACTAAAATGTTAGTGTTTGGCTTGTGATTGAAGTGTTCTTTGCTGGGTGTCTGATTTAGGCTATGCATTAAAAAAAAAGAAGATTCTAGATGCTGAGCAACTTTAACCAAAGCGCTACTAACAATGTGTTGTCTGAACTCTGTCCGTGTTTGTAAGCCTGGGGGAACTTAAATGAGGCAGGGAACTTACAAAAACCAAAGTGTATGGTTATGGAATTAAGCTGTGTACCATGCCTGTCCCCGATGGGATGAATTGAAGGTTGCCCCAGCAACCTTAATTCTCACATTTTCTAACTTCTGAAATGCTTCTCTTTCAGATGCTGATAATAGTCTGTTAACTTTTTTACTTTTTTCTTTTTCTGTAGCTAACAACAGCAAAAATGTGCTTGAATTTTAGAGATGTGTATGAAGGCTGGTTGTTGTGAGCATCTTGCTGATGAATATACAATCACTATGTTAATTCACAGTTGTCACTTATTGTTTATTTGTACTGCGGGTGCATTTGTGACCTCCTCCCTGTTGTACAAATACTGCCGTGTGGAACAAAGAAATGGCTTCTAGAACAAAAGGTTTACATCTTAAATAGTAGCTTATGGGTACATTAAAAAGAAGAATAGGAAGCAATGGCCATCGTTCTGAGCTGTGGTGGAAGGTCATCGACTACTTGGGTGCTGTTGAGGACTCTTTACAGCTAATGTGGCAGAGAAGTTTTAATGAAAGGTGTGAAGAAGGACAGTGTGCAGGCTTTGGGGGAAGATTTACAGGGAGCAGGAGCTTGCAAAAGAGACAGCAAAAGGACAAAGCACAGGCACACCAATAAAAAGAAATGTCAGGATTGCCCTTTTCAGCAAGTGGCACAGCAGTAGACTTTGTGCTGTTACTGAGTTAGGAGGCGATGTAAACCACTTTATATTTTTGGCTGACACATGAAATCATAGAATCATAGAATAGTTAGAGTTGGAAGGGACCTTAAGATCATCTAGACCCAACGCACTGCCATGAGCAGGGACATCTCCCACTAAACCATGTCACCCAAGGCTCTGTCCAGCCTGGCCTTGAACACTGCCAGCGATGGAGCATTCACAACTTCCTTGGGCAACCCATTCCAGTGCCTCACCACCCTCACAGTAAAGAACTTCTTCCTTATATCTGATCTAAATTTCCCTTGTTTAAGTTTTAACCCATTACCCCTTGTCCTATCATTACAGTCCCTAATGAAGAGTCGCTCCCCAGCATTGTGTTTGATCCCCATTTTGCTCCCTGTAATAATTTTAGAGATCTACCTGTTATGATGACTGTTGTCTAGTGATAATATTGCCGGACTACTAAGATCTCATCTCTTCATGTTTGTGTCACCTTCCAGCTGGATTCCAAAAGTTCTAGACCCACTTGGAGTTTATTTTGTGTGTTAGCTAACACAGTTCCACACGTTTCGTCATTGGAATGGTGTTCACATTACACCTGACGTTGCTGATGTATAGTAGTATGCTAGATGTTATTGTTTTGTTTTCTTTGTTACCCCTAAACCTAATTTTCTTCAGTTCCTCCCTCTGCAGATCCACATTTCTCTAACTGGCCAGTGATGAGATGCTTACACCTGTGGGGTCTCCCTGTGTCAAGCCTGTGCCTCATCTCTTATCGTCACCTGCCTGTACTTCTCTATGCCACACCATGGGTCTCCTCAGGGTCTCCCAATCATATCAGGCCTGTATTATATCATTAAGTTACAGTCTTAAAATCAGGATGATGCTGTACAAAGACAAAAGAAATAAAGCAAATTAGCCATAGGCCTCTGGTTGATTAGAAAAATTGCTCACGTTCTATTCTGCAAACTTCACAATGCAGGGAGCAGGGCAGGGTTTGTGCTATCTCCTTCCAGTGCACTCTAGCTTTTCTTCAGTGCCACTTTTGTGTTTTAATGCTGTTGCATATATGTATTCACAGGTGGCTTTTAGGATTATGTTAATTGAAATCTATGCAACTGCCAAAACCAATTACCCTCAGATTGCCTTGTCAATGCCTTTGCTGCAGGATAAATGCTTTTATAGGCTCATTTACAAAGGGTAATAGTGAGTAGGCTTTGTTTCATGTTTAAAATCAAGAGTTTGATTTTGATTTAGATCTGAATAAAACTCTGCTCTGAAAATCTGTTGCTTAAATTGTGTTGCTTAAATTGCCTCTAATTCACATGTAGCATGCTCTCTGTAGGATAGGATGTGCTATTGCCCGTTGCCAAGCAATCACACTGGGGACACAGGACAGTTGTGTAATCCACATTTTTCATCGCATTTAATATGTATCTTCCAGAACAAAAGTAAATGCAGTTTTAGGTGGCTTAGGTGGTACAAAGAGAAGTAGTACTGAAAGATGCCTCACATCTCTGCTACTGTTTCTTCTTCTCTGAAAATGTTTCCTTTCTGAATTCTTATTGTCATGTCTTAACAAGTAAAGGGACTTCAGAAAAAAGGCTTGGGGATCCTGGATAGAAGTCATTATAGCTGCTTAATTGTTTAATATGTAGGAAGCAGATGGTAGAAATGAATATTTAATTTTCCTAATGAAGGGGAGCTATGAGAGGCATCTAGGAATCTCTGTAGAGACCGTGCTTCTTAAGGTGCTCATAAGAGGTATGGAAAAGGGGATGAAAAATGGATAATATGATAAAGCTGGCATTGTGAGTAGAATAACTAGGAAAACCAGATGAAAACAGCAAGTGGCAGACTTGAAAAGCAAGCAGGGGTTCTTTGCATTTGCATGTAGTTGTACCATGGGAATCCTTGCTGTGGAAGCTGTGCATGCTAACAATGCGCATGGATTCCAAAAGGGCTGAATAAATTTGTGGAGAAAAAAGTTCACTGATATGAAATAAAAAAGAGAGCATTTCTGTTTTAAGTCCCTGTGGCAAGCTGAGAGGATGTCCTGGAGAAAGTTCCATAGACACCTGCTTTGAATACTGCTGGAGGGAGATACTTGGCTAGTTTGACTTTTGATCTGAGCTGAAAGGCATACTGTAACATTCTTCTAAAGAAAATCAATAAACCCTTGGGAGCTTGCTCTTCCACACCTTCATTTTCCATCCCTCTTTAGTTTCCTTTCTCTCCTGTCACAAACACTTTTTCCAAGTACCTCCTCTGCTTCTCCCATCCATCCCATCCAGTGTTTTTCTGGCATCCATCTTGGAACCTGTTCTTGCCCAGGTTTTGAGTGTTGTCTCCTTTGTTTGATTTATCAGCTCTCCCTCCCTCTGCCATCTGGGTTTTTGGTCCTGTCTGTCCCTCAGGGTCTTCTCAAAAGGATCCTCTTCATTTTCTCTCCCACCTTCTGTAAAGTTTTCATAAAGCTTTGTCACTGGTACCCTTCTGTTATTCCTTAAGCTCTATCAGGCTCCCTATAAACAGCTATTTCATTGTTTTCCTTAAAGCCTGTCATAGATGTTTTTCTGTGCTTGCGGAGATTGGCAGTGGTTAACTTTCCAGCTGCTCATCAGCGTTTTCCATGGTTTTTTAGCACTTGTGTATTTGTAGGTGTGGATCTGCTGTCTCCAGGCTCACTGTGACGTGCAGGCATTTGGAGAACAGCAGCTTTTCTCTGTGTGTGAGTAAGGCACTAGAACCCTCTGTGTGTGTGACATTTAGGGGTATCACAGATAGGCAGTAACAAGGAGAGAGCCTAGTGTTTCTTCATCCTGAAAACTGCTGTCTTGTGTTGTTAAAGTGACAGCCTTTCAATCAAATTATTCATAGGCTAAATACTGAAATGTTCAGCTTTTGAAACGTACCATTGGAGCAAACATTATTAAACACATTAAACTTTTATTCTGCTTTGGTTAAATTAGGAAAAAAAGGGTGCTTCAGAGGTTTACATCTGGTATGTTGTCGCTTCAGGGCCAAGGTGGACCTTCAGGAGGAAGGGCAGGATTACCAAGGGTTTCAAGAGTGGCAGCTAAAAAACGGGTAAGATCCACAAATCCACAAGTCTCAAAAGTGTTTTTTCATTCTTTATCTATGAGGTGAAAACTAGATGCTGTCTGAACAATGGCCTGTTTTATAGAATTGGTAACATTCCAATTGATTTAGCAGTAAGGTTAGGAAGCTCTAGATTTCAACTGAGAAGGGAATTACACTAGCACTTTAAAATAAAAATGGCAGCTAAAACAAAGGTGCAATGTAGGTAATTTGCAATATGAAAAGATTAAAATAAAATGTATGGGGTGTAAATTCCAAAATATCAGCTGATAAAGACTGTGAGAAAACTGACTGCTTGACTTAGAAAAATCAAAACATATCCCATATTCACTTAATTAACATAGAAATACAAACATAAAAAAAAAAAAAGCCTTAACTTTTTGACTATAATCCTTATTATAATGTTTTTACTGTTGGGCAAATGAATGCTTAGAATAGCTGTATTTAATCTACCTTCCCCTTATTTTGCTGTATTGGCATGGGTGGAAGAAGGACAGTTTATGTGTCTTTAAACAGACATTGCAATAAACAGCTTTTCACTTTCTTAGAACAAATCACAGTCTCCTGTTAAATGTTCTTCGTTTGACCCTTTTCATTTACTTTTAAATGAAAATCATAAATAAAAACATTAAATCCACAACACTTTTTATGTGATTCACTGGGGAAAACAGCCGCTGATCTAATTGGCATCAAATTGTGAATGATAAATGTCCTACAAGCAGGTGGGGAGCATTAAATCACAAACAACTGTTCTGCCGTCATAATCTTTCATGTATCAGAGTGCCTGACCTTCCTTACAGCTTGCCTCATTTCAGATCCCTTAGGGAAAAAAAAGCTTTAGTCTGTGACTTTCCCTGGATGCCTGGCATATGCAGAATTCTCTCAGCCACTGCATGTTTTTACACATCATTGTGCTATTTGCCTTTGTGGCAGTCTGCAGATAGCAAAGCTTTGCTGGGTCCAGTCTCTGTAGCTGCAACCAACCTTCACTTATACCCTGGACTCACCACCAGCTCTATAATGTCTAGCAGACCTGAGAGAACTGTATTTAAAAGAATGATTGATTTATTTTAAATCAACCCATTACACATTTCTAACTGAGGGATAAATTTTGCCTGGAGCAGTTAAACACTTTAATCAGCAACTTTGTGTTCTGGCAGTTTATCTGTAATGACAATTAATTGAAATTCATCCCTGCAGTGATTCATTTTCCTGTTAATGATATCATACCATGACATCAACCCAACTGCAGCCTAAGGAGAGCAGCTCTCTGTGTTGTGAGATTGCAGACCTGCTGGCCTTTGTGAGAAAATGGTTAACATTCCTCCAGGAGCCCCATCCCTGCAGCTTTGTATCTCAAACTAATTCCTAAGTATAGTTTATAGAATAGCACTTCGGAAGTAATTGCAGGTCCTTGACTTGTGCCCTTGAGTACTCCTAAGGTATGACTAATTTGGGTGAATATGTTCAAAAGAAACAGAATTGCCAACTTTTAAATCAAAATTGAAGTACAGTTACTTAACTTTTGTTATTGGAGTTATTCCAGTTTTGTTACAGGCCAGGAATTATCTTCAGACAGCAGCTTCTCGTTGCTGAGCTCTTGCTGTCAAGTGTAGCCATTCAACAATCTTCAGATTTGGGCATGCCATTTGGGGTTATCTGCTCTGCTCAAAGTACAGATGCGTTGGCGGGATGCTGTTTTTATCTCCTTGCTCCATGCCTGGAGAAGTGCTGCTTTGGGAGGTGCACTAATGGGTTTGTCATTCCTCTTCTAGGATGACGATGTCTCCACTGAAGCAGGAGACGTGGCAGATGCAGGGGCAGGAGGAAAGGCTCTAGTCAAACCCCCAGATCAACTGGAGCTGACTGAGGCTGTGAGTAAAACAGTGCCTGTAGCTGTCATGAGATGCATACAAAATTCTATAAGATGAAGCCTACCTCTTACCCGTTTGGAGGGATTCCTGCAAGATTAAAACTCCAGTACTTGCTGAAGTACAGTATCTGCTGCATAAACTGAAATGTCTTTCAGCAGGAAAACAGAGAATGTGCTTTGAATCACAGTTCTGGCCTTGAGGCAATGTAACTGTGTGGAGTTAATCCAAGAGGGGAATGGGGCAAAGGTGTCACTTAGACAAGGAGGATACCAGACCCACCTTTTAGCTTTTCAGGTGTCTGTGTGTGATATACAGTCCTACAGTTTTATGGCCATTTTCTGTCAGCTTGGTTCTGTACTATTGCTGTTAGTCACTATTTCAGCTGCAGCTGGCTCTCTCTTCCTGCTGCCATGTAAAACTCTAGTTTGCTCCCTGTCCTCCAAGTAGCTCGCAAAGGGGAGATATACCTCCCCCTACTCAGGTAGTGAAACCAGTTAGCTCAAGTACTGCATTTTGTCTGCAGTGGTCAATCCTGTGAGCACTGCTACTGATCTTATTGTTTATGCATTTTTGGACAGTGTACAGTTCAAGACATGGGTGGTCTTCCTTGCCCCATAGAATGCAGCTAGCATTTTTCAAGTGCTAACATATCTTAGATAAGAATTAGCATCAGCTAAAAGATTAAAGAAAACCCATTGAAATACAATGGTGGGAAGCAGATGACTGTTCCAGATTCCACTCTCAGCTTGCTTTGCCGCAAGCATTGTTGTGAAGGCATCAGCTGTACATGAGGTATCTGCGGGAAATTGAACATCATAGAACTGAGCCTAAACCTGCTGATTTTTGTATGCTGTATGTTGTATTAATAGTGGAGTTTTATTTACAGTTGTATTTTTTTCTGATTCAAAGGAATTAAAAGAGGAAATTACACGCATCCTGAAAGCTAATAATCCCCATGCTCCCCAGAATATTGTCAGATACAGCTTTAAAGTAAGTGTGGCATGACCTGTAAACCACAATGACATTTTTTGCAGTTAACTGTTTTTGTGTTTTCCTCTGATTTATAACTAGGTGAATTTCCTTTTAATGTGGCTTCATCTTGTTACATATTTACTGCCAATGGTTCTTAAAAGGTTTTTGCAGAGGGCAAAACTCTAAAAGCATTGATGTATTAATTCACAAGTAGGATATAACAATTATTCAACTAGATCTGACAGTGAACATAATTAGTACAGTTAATCTGAGGCGGTAACTTTCTCCATTCTGTGGTGGTTACAGGACAAAAGGCAATGCGTTACTCAGTTTATAAGACAGTTATACCTCAGTATCCCCACATGAAGATTCAGTTTGAATTATAGGAGAGCTCAGAAATGTGCTTTATGAAATCACTGACAAACTCTGTTCCTGGTGAGTAGGAGTGGGCAGAAGAGGGTGCAGCAAAGACTGCCAGGAAACATCCGAGAGTCGCACCTTCACATTTGTATGTGCAGAGCGTATGTTGCATTACCCTGGAGCAGTCTCTCCAGGTAGCACTAACAGCAATGCAGGCTGTGGGAGGGGGAGACTGGAACCATGTCTTCGCCTCCCACTCCTCCCTTGCAAGGGTTACACCCCCTGAAGGAAAGGGCGCAGGGACAGCTCCTTCAGCTTTGGCACTAGATTATTCACAACCTTGGGTAGGGAACAGACAGCCAGATGGAATATTCCTGAGCCTGTCTTGCTTCCGCTACAGTGACTAGTTTGACCAACCATTACCTGAGATCACCAGGGAAAGGAAATCAGTTTTGTGGAAACAAATAAGGTCAGTTTATCTTCCATTTGGAGTTGATGTTTTCCATATTCATGGGATAGAAACAGGTGATGGATGATCCGTAACTTCTAATCCTTCACAGTGACAGCAGTGGGCTCAATGCTATGCTGTGATTGGTACAGAAAGCATTCAGTACTTTTAAGAAGAAGCTATTGAAGCATCTGTGGTCTGCAGTGGCTTCTGATCACTTTTAGCTGCAGCTCAAAATCTTAATACGTGGTTTTGAGACCAGGTGCTTGCCTGCACTATACAATGGTCCACAAGCAACTGCCAATCAAGCTAGCATCAAATAGCTGAATTAGTACAGGTCTTGTAACCTGAGCACAGTGCTAAGAGCCTGTACTGTCTCCAGATCAGAGTTGCTTTCTACATATGGTGCTGCTTTTGTGTAGGTACAATAACATGTTCTGGGATCTCAGGGCAAAAGGACGTAAGAGTCTCATAGGGAGTGCTGTGTGTAATAGAGGTCGATCAGAACTATATTTAAACTCACTTGCTGTTACAGTGCTGAGGAGCTAGAGGTCTCATGTTGTTGCTTCTTTTTGTTGTATTTTTAATTTATGGCTCCCAAGTGTCAAGAGATATAGGGAGAAATTCAGTGTAAATATGCAAATAGCAAACATATATGTATCAGTATGGAACTTCTTAGCCTTAGCAACTTAGTCTACACAGTATTTCTGTTTTTAAAATACTTTTTCTGCAGTGATTTTGACGTTTTATTCTTCTTGGTAGGAACGAGCATACAAGCAAATCAGCCATGTGAATCAAATGGCCATTCACTTCTCTTATAATGGAAACCTGATACCCAAAGATTCAGATGAAGGCAGGCGACAGAGTATGAAATCAACTGCTGGAGCAGGTAGGTTTATTATCTGAAGCCACAACAATTTTCAGCTGGGTACTGTTGCCAGTTACTAAACATGAGGGAATGACCATGCTTCATCACCAAGGAATTGAACAGCTCCTGTTTCGGCTTTCATCCTTCTTGGGAAACAAAACTAGAAAAAACAATCAGCCTGATGTTTGCTGCTGTGTAGAAAATGGTGCATGCTTTCTGAGCCATGTAAACACTAGCACTGAAATTTTCAGAGCTATTTAGTGTCTTTTAAATATCTTCCACTACCATTAGTTGAACATAAATGTCTAAACTCCCTAGCCTGCTTTGAAGGTTTCACACATGATTTAAAGTATCGAAGCAAAAATGTTTGGAGGCTGGGTGATCATACAAGAAACTGTGATACACTTCACCAATTTTTACACTTTAACCAGAACATCTCATTCTAGAGAATGTAGGAGACAAGATATTGGGCTAGTTAGACCTTTGATCTGGGCTATTATCACCATTTTGAGGTTTTCAGTCCAAAGACACCTTAATCAGAGGCTGAAAAGCTCTGTTGTTAGTAAAGAGTTTTAGGTTTGAATTTACAGCATGGAAAGATGTACTGCCTAGCAATTTTCTTGTATTTCTGCTTTGCAAAAGTAGAAGTTGTGTCACAAAGAGTGTACTTTCAAGGTGGTAACTGTCAGGCACAACGATAACACAGGATAAGCTCCTGAGAGAAGCTGTCACTTGCAGCTTCTGAGGGTCAGCACCTCTTTTATTTTACACTTAACAAAATGTGCATGATGATTTGAAGTAGGACAAAGTGGTGTAGGGGATCTTCAATGCCATGAAAGCATGGATTGTTGTTGTGGGCAATGTTTTTTTGTAGATTCGTAACTAGCTAGTTTCAAGCAGCTTGGTGGTAGCACGACTATGCACTCAAGACTGTGATTGGAATGTTGACATCCACCATTCTCTAACAAGACTAGTGTATTCATATTTATCTATATAAACAAGAACAAAATATGCTGTAACTCTTACATGCCTTGAAGACATTCTTCATGGTTATATAAAATTCCAACCATTTTTGGAGAGCAGAGAGGTCCAGAGCTGATTTTATACCCAGAGACAAAACTATTCAGGTCAGAACTGGATTTAGGGTTTGATTTGAGTTGAAATCAGATTTTTTGTTTCCGTGCAGCCAGAACAACTGCAGTTTTGTTCTAGTAATAACATTGTCTCCTTCTATAGCTTCAAGCAAAAAATCAGCTTCCAAATTAGGAATTGGTTACTGTGTTGTCTAATGAGAAAAGGATGCATCTATGTATTAATGCTTCAGAAGATAGAAAGATCAGCAGAGTATGGGATAATACATCCTATTATCCTGGGCCTACTCACTTACCCTTTCTGTCATCAGAAAAGGTTCCTGCTGAGACTTCTGCAGAAACACCTGGAGAAACACAGGTTAAAGATGAAGAAAGCACAGGAGATACTCAGGTAATTCTCCATAGTCATCTGAGAGCTGTCCATTTTATTTTTAATATCAGATTTGACATTCCTTTCTTATAAAATGGGCTTGCTGAGATGCTTCTGTGGTTGATTCGTTTATGCCTGAGATGTCTTTGCTGTAGGTGAGATTCTTCAGATTCTACTGAACAACTAGGATCCTGCTGCCATTTTTCAGTATGCAGAAGCTATTAGGGGGGTGAGATCTCTCACACCAGCTCTGTCTTTATGCAGATATTATATCAAGATAGAGTGTAATTTGAGGGGATCTGGAATCTTTCTGCAAAGGATGTCCATTCCTGAAAGAGAAATTGGTGAAAAAAAATGTGGAGGGGTGAAAGCAGCACGCATAACTACATAGAATGATAGAATAGTTGGGGTTGAAAAGGACCTTAAGACCGTCAAGTTCCAGCCCCCCTGTCATGGGCAGGGACACCTCTCACTAAACCATGTCACCCAAGGCTCTGTCCAACCTGGCCTTGAACACCGCCAGGGATGGAGCATTCACAACTTCCCTGGGCAACCCATTCCAGTGCCTCACCACCCTCGCAGTAAAGAACTTCTTCCTTATATCCAGTCTAAACTTCCCCTGTTTAAATTTTAACCCATTACCCCTTGTCCTATCACTACAGCCTTCACTAGGTAGAACTGGAGCAATCTGAGAAGAAGTGCTTCTGAAGAAGGAAAGAGACGTTAGGTTCTTTCAGGGTGGAGTCACTGCTCTATTTTGTTGCAGGCTGTGGGAGAGGAAATGGCAGAGGAGTCAGGAATAGCAGAAGTAGCTGAGGCAACGGAGGATGAAGAGACTTCTCCCCCAGAAAAGCCAGAGAAGAAGCTTGCAAACCAGTTCAACTTCACTGAGAGAGCTTCAAGGACACTCAACAACCCTTTGCGGGTATGCTGCTATTTCCTTGAGTGACTTGAGTGATCTTTACTTTGGGATCATCTGTGTTTGTTTCATATCCTGTGATCTCTATAGCTAGTATTAGGAGGAAGAAACAGTGTTTTACTGTGGTAAAACATTCTGGATGATGAAAATGGGGACAGAAAAGTTCTTGCCTCTTGTATAGCCTAAAGAAGTTTTGGTGCTACAGTAAATCCTTAAACTTCTACTTGGATATAATACTTTTCATGTCTATTTTATCATCTGCAAAAGTATAGAGTAGTGGTTAGGGTAGTAGCTGAGGGCTTGGAATCATTAATTCAATTTCCTTTTGCCAGAGAGTCCTTTTATGGCCTTGTACTTCAGTTCTTGCCCATGGAGCAAGGATATAAGTGCTATATATTACAGAATCATGGAATCACAGAGCAGTTAGAGTTGGAAAGGACCTTAAGATCACGAAGTTCCAACCCCACTGCCATAGGCAGGGACACCTCACACTAAACCATGTCACCCATGGCTCTGTCCAACCTGGCCTTGAACACCGCCAGGGATGGAGCATGCACAGCTTCCCTGGGCAGCCCATTCCAGTGCCTCACCACCCTCACAGTAAAGAACTTCTTCCTTATATTTAACCTAAACTTCTCATGCATAAGTTTTAACCCATTACCCCTTGTCCTATCACTACAGTCCCTAATGAATAGTCCCTTCCTAGCATCCTTACAGGCCCCCTTTAGATACTGGAAGGCTGCTCTGAGGTCTTCACGCAGCCTTCTCTTCTCCAGGCTGAACAGCCCCAACTTTCTCAGCCTGTCTTCATATGGGAGGTGCTCCAGTCCCCTGATCATCCTTGTGGCCTCCTCTGGACTTGTTCCAACAGCTCCATGTCCTTTTTATGTTGAGGACACCAGAACTGCACACAATTGAAAGGATAGTGGTATTTATGCTTGTGTTAAGCGCAGGTACTACAATAACAGACCCGCGTAAGTATGACAAATCTTTACTGCTGCTGCATGGGACTTTTCGCTCCCTCTCTATGCATGCACTCTCCAATCAGTACAGATCCTAGACTTTCCCTAAGCTCTTTACTGAGCCTGCAGCCACTCCCATTGACTGTGTCTTCGTCAGGCCTTCTGACTGAGCAATAGTGGTGATGCTGGCCCCTGGTTCAGTGCTCAAAAAGGAGCTTTATGAATTGGTGGTACAACTTGCAGAGAGAAGGTTCTCCTATTTTCCTTGGTGCCCTGGAATCAGAGTATATACAGCTTCCCCAGAGAGCCTGTCTGCCTTCTTGCAGCTGTTACACCTCAGGTGAGATGCCTTTACAACTGATGGGCTTGGAGAGATCTAAAAGTTACTTTATTGCTGGAGCTACTATCTCCTTAAAGGCATACCATCTTTGCCCACTGGGAAAGATGGAGGATCTCAGGAGAGTTTGTCCAACAATGAGGTGCTTCCTGCAAAGTCTGAGCTAAGATTCTGCAGCTCAAAATCCCCTGTGGAGGCTACTGAATTTGTTAGTTCTCTCTTCTCAGATATGCATGTTCTTTTCCTATTGATTTCACTGGGAGAGGCTCATGTGCCACTGTGTGATTCTGCCTTTGAAAGCAGAATATAGACCATATAGCTGTGAAGTACCACTGCATGCTGTGTAGGATGTGCAGTTTCCACCTCTGAGACTGCTCCATTTCAGTGGTCAGTGGACTGCTACAGGCAGCTTCTTAAAAATGTCCTGACACAACAGTTTTTTGAGAGAAAATGCTGCTCAATGAAATGAAAGTATCATAAATATATTTATTTATTTCAGAATGTTTATATAAGGGTGATAAAAATATGACTTAAGTAACATGAAACTAACTGTTTATAGGTTATCATTCTGTTCAACTCTTTTGCTTTGACTGCTGTAACCAAGTGGGGTTTTAACATGTAGGTCAAAACTTTTCAAATTTGGTAGGATATCATAGCTGATAACGTAATCAGTAGCAGATTGTTTCAAATGGTAGAGTGAAAGAAGCCATTTCAGCTCCTTCAGAATGAAATACTGAAATTAGTTTTTTTAAGTATGTTGAAAAAAAAATAAGAACCTTCTTTTGGTCCTCAAGTAAATCTATTTGTAATTGCATGATCACTTGCAATGTTTGTGCAGTGCTCTAGGAGTCATTTGGATGTTGAATTAATCTTAGATCAATATTACTCTTGCTACCTGCTATGAGAAGGCTGTTCCCACAGATGTCACTGAAAAGAGTTTCAGTGCAAAGATTACAGTTCTTTATGCTTGTTCTTTATTCAGGAAAAAGCATGTCAGTCGGAGCCTACACCTTGTAAAGATTTCTCATCCACTGTTAACCAGGTATATTCTTTTAAAGTTTTTTAGAGTTTATGTATGAAACTGAGATACAAGGAAGGAAAAACCTAATTGCTCTATTTACATTCCTTGCAATGGAATGAAATCCCATACTGTTGCCTTACTCTTTGGCTTAAATTTGAGAGCAAACTAGTGTGGCCCTCTTTTCTGCCTTAGTGGGTGAACTTGCTAATGGTTTGTATTTCTAAGGCCAAGTGTGTTGGTTTCATTGCTTTTAATTGATCTGTCACTTGCCAGCCACCCTGTCCAGTTTGCTTTGGGAGTCTTAACTGAGTGAAAATGGGGAAACCACAGTGAGAACATGGTTCTGGACTCAGTAAGAGGTGGGCTGCTGCTTGCAGGCACTGCCTTCTCTGGGGACATGGCTATCTCTGGAGTGGGGACTGTCTTGCTGCTGAAGATCTCCCATCACTGTGTGGTGAGTGAGCTGGTTATTTACGAGGAGCTATGATCCAGAATTTAATACTGGTCAGCTGCAGGACACCTCTGTCAGCTGATACCATCAGAGGCAGGATCTACAAGGACTAAAAATACATGAAAAAACCCCAGTGAAATAGCACTTAGGACACGTCTGCATGCTAGCTCCACTTTGAACACTGTGTTCAGAGAGTGGAGAACTCTGAAGATTTCATACAGCTGGGACTTTACAAGGGTTCTTTGAAGTTCTAGGAATATTGTTAAGAATTTGATATGTGCAGCAGTGTGTTTTTTACTTTGTCTAAGTTCAGCTGTATGTGAAAGCAGGTCTCCAAGCCTGAAGCTGAAACTAGTGAGAGCTACTGCATAAGGAACGTGGAAGGTCGACACTAGGCCTTTTGCAATAGACTTAGCTCTGTTTTGTGTAGTGGGAATGTACCAATTTATTAATGATGAAGAACTATATAATACTTTCTCCATCTCTTAAAATAGCAAAAAAAAATTTGCATGCTATTTTACACATTAAATATGGTGTAGCTTTCATTGGAAAGGGAATCCAGCCAATTCTGCTAATTAATTCTCACAGATATTTTCAAAATGTATTTGTGTTTGTCACTGTTGCAAATACGGCTTCAAATAGTGTACCAAGATGGTATTGGAAATACTGTTTTGTTACTAGTGTGCCACAGGGGAAGGTATAAGGTAATGGAAGCAACTTAAAAAATGCTGTTATGGAAGCGATAGGAAGCGGAGCAAAGGTGTCTTTGTAACCCAGTTTGTTCCTGAGCTTGAAATCACAGAGTAATTGGCCTAAGATCTCCCTCCCCTTCAGTTAGTTTCCTTTCATTTTTGATGACCTGAGAATTAGGGAGGGCAGAACTATTTAAGACAATCAGGCTGTTGAAGTTCTGCATGACATGTCTGAAAATTAAAAGTTTTCCCATGTTTTCTTTTTATTCTGTTGAATTTTTGAGTGGATACAAGATAAAATCTGAACACAAACTCTTTTTTTACCTCAACTCTTTTTCTTTTTGTTCTTCCTTATGCTCACAATTTCCTATTTCAGAGTTTTCTGTTCTACTCCTCCTACTCTTCTTATCACATCTTCTTTGTAATTTTCCTGATGTTTGGAACATCTTTTGATGTAATTTTTGCCTGCAAATTTAAAAGACAATGCAGGGTTTTTTTGCTAAAGATTTCTGTTACCATTTTTTTTCCCCACTGCTCTAGTCTGTATTTTGTGTTTGAATCATACCTGCTTTCCTAAACTTATGTGTCAGAATTAGATCGCCTTTGTTTTGCCCTGAAAGTAATGTACCTGTTTCAGATATGGTACTAGCACCCCAATACTGATGAATAATTCTTAAATAGAAAAATTACTTTTGGATCTACTCAAGTAAGGCATTTGTGTCATGTGGCATAGCAGAAGATATAAAGCTGCTCTCAGTTTGCATTTGATCATATGCTGCAGAGTTGGAGTCCAAGATTTCAACTGTGTTAAGCAGCTAGGATTTAATTTTCCACAACCACATGAGAAATGTCATAAAGCAATGTTTAATGCATGTTTCCTGTTAAGCTCTGGTAAACTAACCAAACACAAAGTCCTACAGAAAAGATACAGGGTCAAAACACCAAGAAAAGTGTTCAAGGAATAAATCATCAAGAATTCAATAAGGTGTTCTTAAAAAGTAAGACATACCCGTCAAGCTTTAAAAATCCTGGGCTTCAGTCCTTTACTCTTTGTGCAACAAGCCAGCTGTCTTCAGCTGATTCCAGTGTCAGTGTTATTGTTGTGAGGATACATATTTTTGTGGTGGTGCAGGATAGCTGTTTTCTGGCAAATAATCAGGTCCCAGTAAGACCTGTCTCTGTTTGTCTCTCAGTGGGAGATATATGATGCCTATGTGGAGCACATTCAGAAAATGGAAAAGGAAAAAGAGAAAGAGAAATCAAAACCTCAGGCAATAAAAAAAGAAGAGGTGAAGAAGAAGGAAAGGAAGTTTGCCTCTCTGGAGTTTCAGGTACATTTCATAATGCTGGAAGAAGGCTGCTCAGAGTGGTGGTGGATGCATCCATAATGCAAGTCACGGGAAACATATCAAGTCATGTTGGCTGTGTAGCTAGTTGTCTCAGTTGTCAAGTAACAGCCTAAGAAATGAAAAAAATTATTTTCATTAAGAACTGTATTTCCAAAACAGGATTTCCATTTTGCTGTACTTTGTATGGGAATATAAAGCAGGGTTAAGCCATAATCTTGTCTTAAAACCTGATTTCCAATTGACATATAGGTCTCTTTTTTTGTGCATTATCATGTTTTTGATAGTGGGTATCTAATTTTTAATTAGCATGTGAGAGATAAAAGAATGAAATAAGTAGAAACAATGTGTGGCTTTTCAAAGAATTCTAAGTGATGCAAAAGTTTTAAGTACAATCTTCCAATCTGAAAAGCAAAGAAATTTAGGATTCTTTCAAAATGTTAATAAAGCACTGCTATTTTAATGATAATTTTATAGATTTATAATTTATATATTTTATAGTTATATGCATAGAAATTGTATATAATATATGCTTTATATAAAAGTTAATCATAGTTAATTAAAATCTAAGTCTACATACTTAAATAACAATTCTGGGAGGCTTGACCTAATTTGAAGGGGAATTTCGTGTATGCCTTATTCATTCAGTTGGAAAGAGACAGAAATGTCTCTCTCCATTGTCTGAACTGCTATGCCACAGTCAGTAATTACACAGTATGGCGATACCTCAGTCACAGTGATGTGATCATCCCAAGAGGGGGTCAGCCACTCTGATCCCTACGGAGCAGCAGAGTGAATGTCAAGGGCTGCTGATCTGGAGTGGCCTCCATTAGACTGGCTTCTCAGATTAGCAGGTCGTAACTCCTGCCAAGCTCCCAGATGCTGTTTTTGTGATCTTGCTGTGAGGGTGATACTGACTCCTAATCCAGCATACTCTGTCAGGAGTGCCTTGCAGAGATGCCGCAGTCCATTCTGCTAAAGTAACAATGTCCCCATCTTAAAAGTGTGATCCCAAGCACTGAGAATACAATATGGCGGTGCTGAAATGTGGGAACTGCAAGCCGTCCTGTTTCCACTATGTGGATAATTAAAGAAGAAGAAGAAGAATTGCTGGTAGTGCACCTGGATCTTGAGCAAGCCAGGGAGTGTTTGGGCGCAAGGTTGGGATGGGAAGCAGCCTGGGGAGTGATTGTTTGTAAAATGGAATTTATAGTGACTGAAAACAGTCACTGGGAATGATGTAGTTGCTATTTGGCTTCATGGCTCAGACCCGTATCTGTATGCTATATATTACCTTTCTTGAGTGAAAAAAGGGGAACTAGTTGTGAAAGCAGTGTGTGTGTGTGTGTGTGTTTAGCCTCTTTCTTTACAGAAGCCACACTGAAAGATTTTCTTCATGTTCCAGAATGTTTGGAGGGATGGGGGGTTTCAAGAAGTTTCCATTAAATTTTAACACAGTTTGATCTATACAGAATTGTGGGTTGTTCTTTCCTCCCCTGTCGAAGTTAAACCATTTCCAAGGCAAAGAGAAATAATTTCTGTCATGACTGGAGCAAAATGCACTGAGAGCAGTAATACAGAAACAGGGAAGTAAATTCTTAGTTTGCCCCTGGAGTAGGTGTAGATATATCAGCATAACTAAGATATATCTGTGTAATAGAAGCTGGCTTCTGAAACTGGCTTTAGCACTTTCATACTATGTGGCTGATTCAACTGTAAAGGATTTGGATTTCTTAGAGACCCCAGCAGTAGTGTGCCAACCTTATAGTACAAACAGACCAGGAACATGTGCTGTCTCTTCTTCTGAGAGGCTTATTCTTTTGAATTGTACCATTGGAATTCACAGTCGTTTTGAAAACTAATAGATCTTTCACCTGGGTCTTTTTTAAAGAATTAAACCTGAAGTCAGTGGTACAATTAAATGGTTTATGCTAAAAGCTGATAATAAAATGAAACAAAAATTCTACCTATGAAACCACATAGTAAAAAACCTTCTTCATGCTCCATGCGGAGCAGGGGGATGCCTAAAGGAGGTTGTGAGCCTGGAGCAGGCTCCTGGCAGGACCTGTGGCCTCATGGAGAGATGAGCCCTGGAGCAGGTTTGCTGCGGGACTTGTGACCCCGCAGGGGACCCACACTTGAGTACTCTGTTCCTGAAGGACTGCATCCCATGAAGGGACTCACGCTGAAGCAGTTTGTGAAGAACTGCAGCCTGTGGGAAGAGCCCACATTGGAGAAGTTCATGGAAGACTGTCTCCCATGGGCGGGATCACACACTGGAGCAGGGGAAGAGTGTGAGGAGGAAGGAGCAGCAGAGACAATCTGTGATGCACTGACCACAGTCCCTATTCCCCTCCCCCTGCACCACTCAGCAGAAGGAGGCAGAGAATCTGGGAGTCAAGTTAAGCTTGAGAAAAAAGGAGGGGTTGGGAGAGGTGTTTTTAAGATTCAGTTTTTATTTCTCACTACCCGCCTCTGATTTGATTGGCAATAAATTAAATTAATTTCCTCAAGTCTGTTTTGCCCATGACAGTAAGTGGGGAGTGATCTCTCCCTGTCCTTACCGCAACCCACAAACTTTCATTACATTTTATCTCCCTTGTTCAGCCGACACGGGGAGTGACAGAGTAGCTTTGGTGGGCACCTGGTGTCCCTTGAAGATCAACCCATCTCGTTAACTTAAATGGATCTAGAGAAAAGAGGATGAGCTACATCCAGGAGCAGTGATACAACGTTTGAAACTTTTCCTCAGTTATCAATAAAGTCAACGAACAGAATGTGTAGAGCACAGGATATCAAAGAGGAATGAGACAAAATTTTCCGAGCTGAAAATAATTGGACATGGAGAGAAATAGGCAGAAGTGCTGTATCTGCTTGTCCTGTTCTCACTATTCCTGAGCCATCTGCTTATGGTTCTGATTGCAGGGAGGATTCTGGCCTGAGATACTCCTGGTCTGATCCAGGTTGACCCTCCTCATGTTGTTATATGAGTGTAGAAATGGCAGTATCTGAGGTAGAAGCAATATGCAAAGAGCTTAATGCAATTAAATTGATGCAGGCTAGCTCCTCTTACCCTGAGATGACAAAGCATGAAATCACAACTCTGATAGTAAGGATTTTTAATGAATCTGTCTGAAGATGGGTGGAGCTGTGTAATTGGAGTATAACAACGATATATTATATGTCAGAGAGGTAGAAATGGTTCCATGAGTCTGATCTTTAACAGTATATGAGGAAATAGAATTAACAGCAAAGGAAAGAATAAAGACTTGGGAGTAAATATGAAATGGAATAAAATAGCACATGTTTGCCAAAGGTGGGTTGTGTCCAAAAAACTCACCTCTTTCTTACTAATAAGAGAAGTTGTGATTTCCTTTAAGAAGGGTAGTAAAAATAATCTGGCTGAAATTCTGTAAGGCTATTGCTACAGTTCCTTTAGGAAATGATCAGATAAGCCAGAAAAGTTGCTATTAGTACAGATTGGGAGGGGTCAGTGGAAAGGAGGACTGCATTTTAGAATATCAGAGCAATCTTTGATAAGGTGAGGGTTTATAATTTGAAAAGACAGGGAGAAACACGAGTGTATTGCATGGGGAGTTGTGATATGGCTATGAAAAGACAAGTATATTGCTGGAATATATTGTGTAAGGAATAGCAGAGAAATACTTCTCTTATGTAATGTGGGGTTATATCTGGAGTAGTACAGGGGTACGTGGTTTTGATCACATCTCTACAAAGATGATAGATTACAAGGCTGCATAGGTACGGAAAAGAATACAAGAAATTGTAAGCTTCAATACAAAAGACTAAAGAAACCTTTGCATATTTCTCTGGTAATGCACATGCAGAGAGGGAATCTGAAGTAACTGAGAGGGAGAAGAATTACTAAGGCAAAGAATAGTGTTGACAGAAATACAGATGGATATGAACCATTTAGGAATATGTTACAGCTGGAACTTACTGTGCTGAACAGTCTCTGATCTCACTTGAAGCAGAGGTTGAATGGTTTCTTCAGAAGTCCAGATGAAATTTATATTTATCAGAGAAAATATACAGTCCTGGTTCAGACTGAGGACCTGTCTGACTCGTCTACCTTACTATAGCCTTACCCCTTTCTGAGGAGGGTGTGCCTGGTGAGACAGCCCAGCCCACAGGAACACAATTGTAATTTGGGAGCTCTTGGACGGCCACAGTTATTTCTGAAATAACAGCTGAAATTCAAATGTAATTAACCTTTACATTGTTGTTAACCTGTTCCTGGTTACTCCTAGGGGTTGATGAGTTGTTACTGACCCCTTTGTCTTCAATCTGCTATTTACAGCGTATCTAAATGAAAAGCAAATGGTGGAAATGAGCAGATAAATACAATCCTGGAAATTAATACTTACCTGACAGGACTCATCCCAGTGGTCCCTACTTAGGATTGGCAGTGGTTTTTGCCGTGCATGGAGGTGTTGGCTAGGTAACAAGACAACACCCCTGTACCGTGCTTTTTTCCTTGCAAGGCGGGAGTTCTAATAGTCCCAGTATATAGGCAAGGGTGGAACTAAATCTGGCCACTGCCATAAAAAATAGTAAAACATGCTTTTACAAATATATTAGCAATAAAAGGGGGGACCTTATTGCTCTCTGCAGCTACCTGAGGGGAGGTTGTAGTGAGGCGGGGGTTGGTCTCTTCTCCCAAGTAACCAGTATTAGTATGGAGGGCATGGCCTGAAGCTGTGCCAGAAGAGATTTAGACTGGATATTAGGAACAATTTCTTTACAGAGAGGGTGCTCAGGCACTGGAACAGGCTGCCCAGGGCAGAGGTGAAAACACCGTCCCTGGAAGCGTTCACAAGCCATGTAGATGAGACCACCCATCAGTGACATGGTTCAGTGGTGAACTTTGTGCTGGGGAATGGTTGAACTTGATGATCTTAAAGGTCTTTTCCAACCTAGTTTATTCTATAATTCTATATGCATTGCTAGAGGTATGAGCAGTTACTGCACTGGTTTTAGGATGGGGTTTGTCTTCTGGATATACAGTTTTACACCAGCAGGAGAGTTTTTTCATGCTTTAGTTTACTGAGTTAAATGTTGGGACTGACCAGCTGCTGAGAGGCAGATGTGAAGCAATTAGTGTTAATGAATAGTAGAGCAAGCCCAAGACATTTATTTTCAAAATATTATCCCATTATCCATCTTACATATGATTCAATTAACATTATTGCTGTTTTAAAAATAATTTATGCACAGAAATAAATGAAAAATTTTGTTAGCTCATGAGCTCTCACTACATTTGGCTAGCTAGTACAGAATTAGCCTACAGCAGAAAAAATGAGTTTTAAACAGATCTTTCAGAAATAAGATAAATTAGGCCTATAACTTCCACTGAAAATCTATTTTGGTAACACACAGAATAAATCAAACCTGAGATAGGATAGAATCCAATGAGAAAACAACTTACCCTGATCCAGTGTCATGCCAAAAATGTAGTTATTCATGTCTGTATTGCTGTCAGCAAAGCTGCTTAACAGGAAAGCTGACTTTAAGCTTTTTCGATTCATCTGAGAGTTTCCTGCATTGCAGGAAAAATTCCATTGAATAATACATTGTTCTGTATTTACAGGTGTGTGTGTGGGGATGCTGTTTAAAGCCTGCTTTCCACTCGTCACAAAGGAAAGCCATCATAGATTTTGAATACCATAGAATCCCAGAGTGGTTTGGGTGGGAAGGGGCCTTAAAGCTCATCCAGTTCCAACCCCCTACCACAGACAGGGACACCTTCCACGAGACCAGGTTGCTCCAAGCCCCATCCAACCTGGCCTTGAACACTGCCAGGGATGGGGCAGCCACAGCTTCTCTGGGCAGCCTGTCCAGCACCTCAGCACCCTTACAGGGAAGAACTTCTGCCTGAGAGCTCATCTCAACGTCCCCTCTGTCAGGTTAAAGCCATTCCCCCTTGGCCTGTCTTTACATGCCCATGTAAAAAGTCCCTCTCCAGGTTTCTTGTAGATCCCTTGAGGCTCCTCTAAGGTCTCCCCTTAAGAAGCCTTCTATTCTCCAAGCTGAACCAGCCCAGCTCTCTCAGCCTGTCTTGAGAGCAGAGCTGCTCCAGCCCTCACAGCATCTTCTTGGCCTTACTCTGCACTTGCTCCAACAAGCCCACTTCCTTATGTTGGCACCCCCGGAGCAGAACGCAGGACTGCAGGTGGGGTCTCATGAGAGTGGAGTAGAGAATCACCTGCTGGTCACACTTCTTTAGATGCAGAGCAGAATATGATTGGCTTTCTGGACTGCAGGTGCACACTGCTGGCTTATATTCCATTTTCCATCCATCACTTCCCTCAAATCCTTCTCCTCAAGGCTGTTCTCAATCCATTCATCAACCAGCCTGTATTTGAAGGTTTAGGATTGCTCAAGCCCAGTTGCAGGATGTTATGCTTGGCCTTGTTGAACTTCATGAGGTTTACACAGGCCCACCTCTTGATCCTGTCAATGTCCTTCTGGATGACATCCCTTTCCTCCAGTGTGTCAACTGCACCACACAGCTTGGTGTTATTGCAGATGAGGCAGGACCTAGCATTCAGCTTTGACTGTGCATTAGTGGGCCTTATCTTCTGATCTTCAGCCCAGAATGATGTCTTAGGATGAAATTCAGAATGCTTGCAGTGCAAGTTT
The DNA here is from genome assembly GCA_009867235.2 of Psittacus erithacus. Lineage (NCBI taxonomy): Eukaryota > Metazoa > Chordata > Aves > Psittaciformes > Psittacidae > Psittacus > Psittacus erithacus. The sequence continues at coordinate 30,046 of WYDI02000302.1, forward strand.
CCTATTCTTCTGGCCTTTAACAGTGTAAGAGAACAAGAGCCATGATCCTGCTCATGTCTGCAGGGTACAACACTGCCATTTATCTCCAGCTTTTTCCAGTAGCAGATGCATATTAAAACTGAAGAGAAAATTTTTCCTGCATAATAGGTGAATGGAAGCTAACACAACTCATGGATCAGCAAGGCTTGGAAGATCTATTCTTTATACCTTGTATCTCTGACTTTTACAATACTAGAGAGAAAAAGGTTTATTTCGTTTCTCTTTTTCTAAATGAAAATGTAACCTTTTCAGTATTTAACCTATGTCAATTAAGCTTACTCAGAGCAATATGGTGGTGGCAGGCAATGGCATTTTTGCAGTCATGATCCCAATACTGCTGGGCAAGTGCTGACAAAGGTTAATTGCCTTTTCTTTAGGAAGTGTTTTAGAGAAAGACAGGTCTTACTGTGGCAGAGGCAATAACGGCAACTTGAAGTCAAAAGAGAGAAATCCCAGCAACTGAGAATATTATTACATGACATGCCTTAAGCATCCTTATTCTCTCCGTCTTTAATTTCTCAATATTTTTGAATTCCTGATGTCTAAGGAATATCATGCTGTGTTAAAATTTGGAAAAGAATAAAAACTTAAAACCCCATCTCTTTTCCTATGCTTCTTAAATTCTGAATGTGACAGTAAATTCTCTGTAAGTTCTGTAAGACAGTAAGTTCTCAAGAAGTTTACCCGCAGATTGAGGGAAAACCTGAAGAACACGACAGTGGCCACACTGATTCAGATCAAGGCTCTAACCACAAGTGAATGTGTGAACTGTAACAACACAGCAAGAGTATATCCCAGTCCGAAATAGTCTTCTAGCCTTCAACTGTTTCCACCTATTTCCTAAGATTTATATGCTTTGACACATAGATGGAAACACTTGTTCAGTCTTCCTCAAAGCCATGTAAAATTCTTGCATCTACAGCACCCTTTGACAAGGACTCACAGTTGTGTCATCCTTCTGTAAGAGTCACCTCCCTTTCTCTATTTTGAACTTGGTTTCCACTACCTTCACTTGACACCCCTACATTTTCGTACCAGAAAAGACAGTGAACAATCAGTTCCTGCCCATCCTCTCACTGCCATTTAGGATTTCATAGACATGTCTTGTATCTTCCCTAGGCATCTCTTCTCTAGACTGGCAAATCCTGGCCTACTCAGTTTTTCCTGGTACAGAAACTATTCCAGACTTGAACCATCCTTGTTGCCCTTCTCTGAACTTGGCTTCAAGTTCTATTTTATCCTTTTTGAGATGGGAGAATAAAACTGCACACATTACTGAAGGTTTGGGCAAACTATGAATTTATCAAAAATGTTGTAAATTGTAGAATTGCTTTTTATTTTCTCCTTTGCCCTGTCATCTTTGTGTAGTCCTTTAAGTTTCATGCTCTTGAAGCAATGCTGTCAGCCTCCCTCAAGTCTGTGCAGAGCCCAGGAAAGAAGCAGAGGTCTGGGACACACGTAATATGAAGTCATGTTCTCAGTTCTGAATGTGTCTGTGTGGTCTAGTTTTGGCAACTCATTTCACTATTTCTTTTCATGTTCAGGGCACCCTTTGAGCTGTGTGAAGGATGACAAGTTTCTTTTGAGTGTTGTCGCTGTGGAGGAAATCATGCTGTGCTGGCAGTCTCCAGTCCCTAGCAGGGTTTGAAGATGAAAGGCTTTGAAACACTAATGGGGCTTTGGGGCAGGAGTAGGAGATAGGGATGCAGGTCTTTGGAGCAGAGAACTTTAATGTGCCTTGGTTTCTCTCATGATAGCACAGAGCTGTGCTGGCATCATCCTCATGGCCCAGCACAGTCTGAGGACTTGGCAGCCAGGCTTCATGTCCTCCTTTCTGGTTAAACCAGTTTGGATTTTCCTAGCTGTGGCACAACACAGAGGATGGAGAGCACACTCACATGAAAATAGGAGCAGCATTTAGTAAGAAGACGGTTGAAAGACTGCTGAGTGGGGCTTTGTTAGGCAAGCTACAACCAGCTACCTGCTGGCAGTCAAACAGTCCTTGTTAGACTCTCTTTTCTCCATTTGTCCATGCTGTTTCTTCCCTCATCCCCCTGGACTGTACTTTCTCCACCCTTTTCTCCTTCCATATCAACAACCTGGTTTCAATTACTTTTTCACTATCGGTCACTTTTTTTGCTATGTCCATACTTAAGTTTGCTATTTCTGGCATAGTTTCCTAGGCAATCTCAGCCTTACTTGATATTACTGATACAGTTACTAAGGAACTGCTAGCCTTGCAAGATGGCACTCCCCAAAAGGTTTCCAATACTTGCATACATGCGGGTGTATACCTTCACATATGCAGGCTTGCCCACTTGTGTTCCCTGGCCAGGAAGATTGGATTTTCCACAGTAGCGAAATAGTTTCCAAGGAGCTAGAAAGTAACTTGTCCTTTTCATATTGGTTTTGTATTGTATGGGCTTGTGGATCTGTGTATTCATCAACTTGGAATTACTCAGGGATTGACGGAAGGACTCAAAAATCCTGTGATCTTTACTTAATACGTGAGACCTAAATGCTCTCCAGCTAGAGAAGAGAGGATACTCATGCATGATCAAGTATCTGTGATTTCATTACTGAAGCTAATGAACTATTATCAAGTGAGATGAGGGTGGGATCACGTGTGTGTTTTTAGCTCATCCCATCCTGAGGTAGCTTGAATAAGTTAAGGAAGACAAGACTTTAACTGCCTTCACAGGTAAGTACCTTCTAGTTGAGCTAAATCACTAGCACTGAAGGGTAGCTTAGCTGTGGATGGCATCTTGCTAAACATGTTAAAGTAATTGCCTTAATTCAAGTGCTTTTACCATTAGGTGCAGGTGTGAGGATCTTGAAATTATCCTGTACTCAAGATCAAAAGACTCGAGTTTTTCGGTCACACAAGATCTGAAGGACTTGTAAACAGAAAATACATTTTCTCTTCCTTGTCTTTCTTTTTGACAGAGTAATGAAATAGCCAAGGTCTCAAAGGCTGCTAAGATAATGGAGCGGATGGTGAATCAGAACACACTGGATGACATTATACAAGGTACGGCCTTGCTGGGGGAAGTCCTGCAGATGAGTGGACACAGCTGTAGGAAGAACAGAACAGAGTACAGTAGAATAGACAGGGCCAAAATAAGCAGGGTTAAAAACCTTCTGATTCACAAGAGGCAAACAGTACAGCAGACCGTGGACATGCTGAGTACATTTCACATCAGCCCTCCTCTGAGCTGTGAGGATAAGAATGCTCTTTAAAACATCCCTGGCACTACACCGTGCTGATTTATTTCCAGTTTATCGACCGTGGTCTTTTCCTTGATTTTTTTGTTTTGTTTTGTTTTGTTTTTTGTCTTAGATTTTAAATATTTTGAAGATGAGTCGGATGAATACAGAGGCCAGAAAGGAACCCTACTCCCGCTGTGGAAGTTCCAGTACGACAAAACCAAGCGATTTGCGGTTACTGCCATCTCCTGGTAAATCTCTTTATTACAAATTTAATCTCGGTTCGCCGGGAAGTAGAATTGCGTGTCATGGCCCTTTAGAAGGCTGGGCTGGTTTCTCTTGTAACACTGTCTTGAAGAGTTAGAGTCAGCTTCTTTGGCTGCACCTGGACACGCCTGATAGTTCTGGATGCAAATCCTCTTGTGTAAGGCTGAATGTGCCAGGCTTCTGCCATTCAACAAAAGCGAAGGCACAGTAGGCTCTGTATAGTGCTAGGGCAAAGTGAGTTCAGTCAGCAGAGCAAAGAAGAGTCCCTTCTTGGGAAAACTGGGGTAGACATTCCTGTCTTTAGACAGTATGCTGTAGGAATCAATCATGGAAAGCCCAGGAAAGGAGAAGGGCTAGCAGCTATATTTTTGACAAGTATCAACACAGTAGAATTAAAGCAGCAGAAAGGGAAATGCAAATATTGCATGTGCCGGACAGGCAGCACCATAGACTATATGATGCTGAGGCACTGATACCTAACAAGACCTTTATGCATGGTGCATATTCAGTCACTGCCCAGACAACAGAGGTATTTGTGTACTGGAATCTTACACAATTCAGTTTAGTAGGTATTTGCTGTGCAGTTCGCTTTTACATATTTATTCCTGGTTAGTCAAAAGAAGATCTCTGATACTTTCAAATCAGTGCTGTGTTTCCAAGATGTTATAGTCATGATTATTACCATGAAGAAAACACTTGCCTCAAACCCATATGGGTCCTTTTACAGTTTTCCATGCTTGATGCTCCCCAGAACTGACCTGGTTCATGCACTGAATATGACACATAGTCAACTCCTCTCCTGCACTCCTTTGCAGCTAAGCCTACCCTCACTTGTCGGTGGAACAGTGTGAACACATCTATGTCTTGCTAAAGAGGGCCTATGGGGAAACTGAGCAGGATTGCAGTCTTCTGTCATTTCAAACCACTGCAGTAATTATACTGTAATAGAATATGAAGGGTATTCTTACAAGAATGCAACTGTGAGAACTGCAAAACAATAGGGAAATGAGATGTAAAACTGGGAGATAAAAGATCTTTAACAGTAGTTTGTGCTGCTGCTATTCTCATCTCCAGGAAGTGGTAACAGAAAGATGGCCCTGAAATTGGAAGAATTACTCTAAACTGTCTTATGTAATAAGCTTTTCTAATTTTGTTTTTGTTCTTACGTTGTTAGCAGTAACAGTGCATTTAGTGGATAAAACAAAAGCGTGAGAATACCTAGATACTAGCGAAAGTGAAAAGAAGTTAAAAGAGAGGTGGATTTATTTTATCAATTCATAATAAATCAGAGACAACAGTCATTAGATAATTTTCACATCCATTAATTTCACAGAATTGTTAGCCACTGGATGTGCTGTGTGAGCTCAGAGACAGCAGCAGTACTGACCTTTGTCTCGTGTAAACCCTTCCATAAGTGTCCACATACAGCAGAAGTTGTAAAGAAGGTAGATGTTTTTCAAGTAAAGGGATTTTAGAAGGCATAGTAGATGGCTAGTTACTCAGGGCCAGTGTGTTTCAGCGAGTATACTGTTCACCAAAGGAAATATCCCTTCGTGGTCTTTGGGAATGATCATGAATTAATTAATTGATAGCTGTCTCTTGAAATATCCCGTATTGTTTAATAACAAGTAGGAAAGTAAGTTTATTGGGTATTATTCTGTTGTGGTTTAGAAACTTTTGTATTCTTGCCTCTGAAAACGGAAACAGACACATTCCTGCCTCTTTCCTTTCCTTAAAGAACTCACTTTTAAAAGTAAGCTTTTTATGATTATGAAATAGATAAGCCAAGCAATGCAGGAGATTGACATCGTGTCTCTCTGTGCCTCTTTTTTGTTCTTTTTATCTATGTTGTTGTCTTCTGATGTTCTATTTTTTTATGCATCCTGAATCTGGAAGAATACACCAACTTTCTTAGCACATATGTTCAAAGGTTTAAGCCCTCAGACTGTATGCAGTCCCGTGAGAATGGACTCTGACATTAATGTGTGAAACACTGTGCATTTCTATGGAACTATATGGTTAATTAAAAAATGCAACCTTATGTATGTTTTCTCATTACAGGAATCCAAAGTACAAGGACCTATTTGCAGTGGGATATGGCTCTTGTAAGTAACAAATGGAATAGAATCATTGAGAGATTTTAAATATTAAACAGGTGCAGTGAGATCAAATCATATAATACTCTGGGGCATTGATTGCATCTCACAGCAAGGACTCACCTAATTTCAAAGCAGTAAATTGAGATCTAACTGAAGATAGAGATTAGGCCTTTGTATTCCGCAACTAGGCCTTTGTATTCCATGACACTTTGAATGCATAGGCATAGGCAGCATTAGCCAGGGCTTTTGCTTATGACAGTGCTGACTTTTGCTTTGGTCAAGAACTTCCCTCTAGAATCACCACTTAATCTCTTTTACCTTACCTCTTGGGATCTGATTTCTCTGTTCCTGCCCTTCTAATTGCTGAAAGACCAAATATGTTGTACTTTGCTAGAAGCTAATAATGAGAGACTTCACTAAGTGTAAACTCATTGCTTTCTTGTTAGAAGACACCTTTCAGGGGTGTCTCAGAGGATAAGCTGTCCATTGGGACACATAAGATCTGGATAATGTGAAAGGCAGTTTCATTCCTATAGTGTCTGGGATTGGACGTGGGATAATTTTGAGTAACAGTGAACATAAAGCTTGTGGGTCTCTGTGTCACTCCATATTAATTTCTATCCAATATTATTGCTCTCAAGTTCAGGAAATTGAAAAAAATTCTAACAAACTGATGTTTTCTTACCTTTTGTGTTGTTTAGCTGTGTGCATTATAGCTACCTGCTCAGTTTATTATTATTTTTTAAGAACATGGGAGTCCATATCAACAACCTTGCATTTCCTCCTTTTCAGTATCTCTTGTTGCCTACAGACACACTGACTGCTGTATTCTGAGCATAAACAGACTGGGAGAGATGCGGTACGGATCTGGGCCATGGGGAAAGTGAAAAGAAGTTAAATGTTCATTATTGCCTGTGACACCAGAATAAGGGAGACATGAAATTATTGAGTAGCAGAACTAAGATGAATATAAAACATAATAATATGATACATAATGGAATTGTGGAACTTTTTTTCCTTCCTTTGTGATCTGGAGGACAGAGATACACATAAATTTGAAAGAGATTAGATATATTCATGAAGGGCCAGTTTGCTGTTGGAAGGACAAACCATCTGATTCAGTAATTTCTTAACTGTAAGTTGCTGAAATCTCTCAGTACATAAAAGGTTCTCACAGTATTTAAGCAGTTGCTGCTCAGTACTCTTGGAAATAAGATGCTTGGCTACAGAGTCATAGTCCCAGATAGTCATTTTTATGTATTTCTTTGTTCTATGACAATGAAACCAGATGGATTGTCCTCATTTATACTAGTAAAGATTACATTCTTCTTGCAATATTGCAACATTTCGTTTTCCTCTTAAAATGACAATTTTCTGTTGAAGTTCACTCCATCTGAGCCCTGGAAATGTTCCTGTTAGTTTGCCAGGAAGCCTAAAATGGCCTGACAGTCCCTTAGATCTTTGGTTCTGCAGTGTCCATAATTACATCACCAGTCTTTTGTGCAGCATGCATTTGGGAGAGCTGCCAATATACAAGTAACACCTTTGTTCTACAGACCAAATAATACCTTTTGAAACAAAAGGTCCCTTGTTTACTGTAGGTCCATTTCACTGTAATGCATCCAAGTTCTGTACAAAGAGGGCCCTAGGCTTTGCCTTGCTTTTGTATCACATTTCTGGAGTTTTTACCAGTGATTTATTTGGATGGGGTTTCTGATGCTAATGGTGTTTCTTTGGCATAAGGCAGTCTCTTCTGAACAAGGAAATATTGTCATTTTAATCTGCAATTCAGTATTTATGCTACTTGGCTGGAATTAATTTTTATTCCCATCAGGAGGAGCTGTCTTTCTGCTTTTGTTTTTGCATAAATGAGATTGCTGGGTTTCTGGCTAGACTGACAGCCTGCAGTGCAGGGTTCAAAGAGGCTGTTGTGAGTGTTGGACTTGTGTTCTGCCTTACTGATGAGAGCACTACTAATATAAGTCCAAGTCTTAGCAATCACCTCAGTTCATGTTCCAGAAGCAAGTGTGCCTCTGACAGCCTTCAGAGATGGCTTTTTATGTGTACCTCCATCTGTTAGCACAACTTGAGTAAGGAAAAATAGTACATGTATGGCCAATGTATTTTATCCTGCTGTTTCTTTGCACATAGTGAATCTAACTTGCCAGTTACAAGGATGCATGAGGAATATGGGCTCACTCCCAAAGCACTGGCAATTTGAGGTGTCCGGCAAAGGTATCTTCACAGTGCTCAGTCTAAAGTGGGGCTTCATGTGGACAGAAATAGACCATGTAAAGATGCCTATACTGCTCTAGTTTTCTTGTGTAAAATCAGCATGAGCAATGCTAATACAAGGTCCTTATACTGGTGTGACTGCATACAAAATAAGTTGTTATGACTCTGTGACTGAACTAAATTGGTGTAAAATCTGGGCCAGCGCTTTCACAGACTTGGGCTGGTACTTAATAGATATCCTGGTGCTGAAGAGTGGTGGTTTTACACCGAGATCATGGGACAGGTCTCTCTTACAATGTAGTGACAGGTAATTGCAGGAGACTGGGTGTGCTTATTGGGCAGTCTTGCATTTTCCTATTTCTCGAATGCACTGTCAATGACCATAGACAGTATTTTATTGACTGCCCTGCACTGATTGAGTCTGAGGGTTGGTCATTGTAATAAGGATATTCCTAAATGGGACATGCTCAGCATGCTTCCAAGGGAGCAGGCACAGAAGAAAATGAACCAAATGGCTTTTATAGTAAGGTTGTGCAGCTTTCTGCTCACCTTCATGCTTCATGGGCATTGCTTGCTCTGAGGGAGGTCTCATGCCTCAGCAGTTCTGTCACACTCCAAGTCAATTGAATCTATTCATCCTCAGCTGTCCATGAGCACTAATGGATGAAGTACAGCTTCTTAAGGAGCTATCTCCTTGTTAACATTCAGAACCAGGAAGGGTATTGAAGACAAGATAGCAAGGTGAATATCAAATAAGATTGGCATGGTCAAGAAGTGTGCTTCTGTTACCTTTCAAACAGTGTCTCAGCCAGAATCTGATCCTGTACAAACAACTGAAAGAAGGATTCATTGCTGCACACTGTAACTGATGAGTGATGGTGATGAATGCAGAACCAGGCATTTAAATTAGAGATTAGAATAATGAAAATGACTGCTAACAAAACAAATTCAGTTACAGAGGGAAAAAGTTATTCTACAGGGACTGAGAAAGTATGTTTGGAAGCATGCCATTTTCCTCTACCTCTTTTTGTGCAAAAAGCCTGGGTCCCCTCTGTCTAAGAAGCACATAGTGGAAGAAACAATTAGTAGAGAATTCCCAATCCACTATTCATTCCAAAGATTTAATGAAAATTGATATCAGCTCCATATTGCGCACCACTTATTTTCCTATACATCCTGTTCCAAGCCCAAAAAATTTCCACTTGGCCAAATACATAATTTTCTGGAAAAATATTTCTCTGCTAAATACGAATTTGAGAGGCACAAGTAAGGAATCACAGACTGGTTTGAGTTGGAAGGGATCTTAAAGCTCATCCAGTTCCAATACCCTGCCATGGGCAGGGACGCCTTCCACTAGACGAGGTTGCTCCGAGCCCCGTCCAACCTGGCCTTGAACGCTGCCAGTGATAGGGCAGCCACAGCTTCTCTGGGCACCCTGTGCCAGCGCCTCAGCACCCTCGTAGGGAGGAGCTTCTTCCCTGTATCTAATCTGAATGTCCCCTCTGTCAGGTTAAAGCCATTACCCCTTGTCCTGTCCCTACATCCCTTTGTCAAAAGTCCCTCTCCAGGCTTCTGTGGCCCACCTCTTGAGCCTGTCCAGGTCTCTCTGCATGCCATTCCTTCCCCCCCAGTATGTTGACTGCACCACACAGCTCAGTGTCATCAACAAACTTGCTGAGGGTGCATCAATCCCACTGTCCATCTCCCTGTTGAAGATGTTAAATAATACTGACCCCTCAGGGACTCCACTCATTACTGGTCTCCACCCAGGCATTGACTAGTTGACTGCAACACGGAGCACAATCATCCAGCCAGTTCCTTCTCCACTGAGTGGTCTACCCATCAAATCCATGTATCTCCAGCTTAGAGAAAGGTTTCATGTGGACAGTCTCAAAGGCTTTGCACAAGTCCAGGTAGATTATGTCAATTGCTCTTCCCTTGACCACCAGTGCTGTAAACCCATTATAGAAGGCTACCAAGTTTGCCAGGCATGATTTGCCCTTTGTGAAACAATGTTGGCTGTCAGTAATAACCTCTCTGTTTTCCACATGCTTTAGCCTAGTTTCCAGGAGGATCTGCTCCATAATCTTGTTGGGCACCAAGGTGAGACTGACCAGCCTGTATTCCCTGGGTCTTCCCTTTTTAAAAATGAGGATTGTTTCCCCTTTTCCAGTCAGTGGAAACTTCACTGTTCTGCCATGACTTCCCAAATATGATGCATAATGGCTTAGCAACTTCGCCTGCCATTTCTCTCAGGACCCTCAAATGTGTTTCATCAGGTTCCATGGACTTGTGAAGACTGAGGCAAAAATGTTACGTACTTCGGCATTCTCCATGTCTGCCATGTTTAGCCACATCTCATTTTGTTCATTGTTGGGTATAGTTTCTTTCATCTTACAGAATCATAGAATAGTTTGGGTTGGAAAAGATCTTAGGATCATCAAGTTCCAACCCCCCTGCCGTGGGCAGGGACACCTCACACTAAACCATGGTACCCAAGGCTCTGTCCAACCTGGCCTTGAACATCACCAGGGGTGGAGCATTCACAACTTTCCTGAGCAACCCATTCCAGTGCCTCACCACCCTCACAGTAAAGAACTTCTTCCTTATATCCAATCTAAACTTCCCCT
>WYDI02000303.1:0-54636 GCA_009867235.2 Psittacus erithacus
GCCCGCCCGCCTTCCGCCCGCCCGTACCGCGCCCCAGCCCCGCCGCCACCATGATGGAGGAGATAGACCGGTTCCAGGTGCCCGCCGTGCGCGCCGAGATGCAGCCGCTGGTGAGGGGAGGGAGGGAGGGGCGGGCGGGGCCGCGATGTCCCCGGGAGCCGCCGCCGCTGTATCATTGCGGTGTCCGGGGACGGAGCGGGAGCGGCAGTGCCAGGAGAAATAGGAGGGGGGAGAACGGGTGTCGATGCTGGGGTCGGGTCTGCGAGCCGCGACCGTTATATAACGACCGTCACCTCAGCGCCGCCGCCATCCCCGCCGGGCCCCGGGGCTGTGCCCAGCGGCGGCGGCTGCTGCTGTGTCATCCCGCGGTCACCGTAGGCACAGCTGCCCGTCCGCCCCGATCGTCCCATCCTCTCGGCGCCGCCGGTAGCTACGGCAGAACCCGCCTGCGGGGAGGGTGGCAGCAGCTTGCGCTCTTGCCTCGGTGCAGACGTCGCCTCGCCAGAGCATCATCCCGGCCTGGCTGGCGATGGGGCGGGTGTTCCCCGCCGCCTCGGCCGGGCTCCCCGGCGAAGGACGGGAGGTCAGAGCAGCTGGGTGCGCTGGGGACTGCGGGATTTTAGTTGGCTCACAAAATACGTGAGATCTGGGGTGAAAATTAGGTGATGTTTGCGAGCAGCGCGGTCTAGGAGCTGCGGGGCGCGGTGATCCCCAGGGACTGGATTAGCCTCACGGGATGGATGTGAAGTAAGTGCGGTGCGAGGCTGCAGGACCTTCCCCGTGGCTGGTTTTGCAGCCGGTGCTCGCAGTACAGAGCTGCTGTTGGATGCTCATCGTGTGAAAAGTCCAGGTGTTTTGCAAAGAAACAGCTCTGGAAATCCGTTTTGCTGACGAAGTAATTCACATTAAAAAACACCCCCCAATCTGTGAGTGATTTCCGCTCCTTCTCCCCCTTCCCTCTGCCAGGGCGTGTGTTCTTTATATCAGGATGGTTTTTTCACTTCATAGACGCAATTATACTCAATTAATGAGCTCTGTAGAGGTTGACATGATGGTTACACTACTATATGGGACCCTGGGGAATGTTTGCAGCAAAGGATGTATGCGGCTCATGGGGCTTCTCGGCTGTGTAAATGGGCAGGTAGAGTGGCCCTGGGGTTTTGGTAGCTTCTGAAATGACAGTTAGGAAGGCCAGCTGGCTGGCAGCCATAGGAGATGGTAGACTAAGCACTCAAAAGACTTCTTATGAGCACATAGCTGCTTTGCTTTGATGCTACAGGCTTGACTTTGTATGATGTTGTGCCCCAGCTGCATGCCGCAGAACATCTGAATGTTTCCACTTCTGTTTCCCATCTGGGAGAGGTTTTGGTGTGTGTTCCTTTGCCCTTACTCTGGTCTGCCTCATGCTCTGGTGTATTATTATGCATAACCTGGGACCTGTTGAAATACAGTTCACCTTGGCATTAAACTGAAAGCTGGATAATGGGCTGACTCACTCATGTTGCTGATTCCCTTTGGCACCTGGAGTAAGCAAATTCCACCTCAGCCTCTGGTCATATGAGACGGGATATGAAATGTTTGAAGAGGTGGAAAGAACTTTAATGAAATACTTGCATGGATCTATTTGATAGCAGGTGAGGATAGGTTATTGGCAGGTTTATGTTAGCACTGAAGACACTAGTGAGATTTCCAGTCTATCAAACTGTACATTAGGATTATCTATTGATCCTCGGTTTCTTGTTGCAGCTAGTGTTTGTAAAAAATTGAGAAGACCCTAATGTCTCATGAGCAGAAGGACCCTGTGAAGGTCTACAAACTCAAATTACCCCTTAGTGGCAAGAAAAAACACTTTCAATGGTGCGAGTGTTGACAAATTGTCAAGCTATATTTTAGCTTAGTTTTTGTTGTTGTTTGGTTCTCTGGTTTTCTTGTTGTTTGTTTCTTTGTGGTGGGAAAGCAAACTGTCCATTCAAGCTGATATGGACTTGTTGCATGCACTACTTGTTATGTGAGTTTTTATTGAGCAGAGACAACAGAACCTCTGAACACCCCTGCTTCCTTCTTTCCCCAGCTTTGTATGCTGAGCATGACTCCATTTGGTATGGGGTATCCCTTGGTTCAGTTGGGGTCAGCTGTCCTGTTTGTCTCCACTCCCAACATTTTGTGCACCCTCAGTCTGTAAGTGATCTGTCTAGAAGCCATCTGACAAACAGGTCTGCTTATCTGCTGATGTTCAAAACTAAGAGACAGGTATGGCTGTTAAATGCTGAAGGGAAGTCATTCTTGCAAAGTAGTCTGAAGCCTTTCTGAGCCTCTCAGCCTCCAAACCTGCCACTGATACCGGCACTATTGATGAGCTGTCTGTCAGGGATGATATTACGCTGATATCCAGTGCCCACTGAGTACATCTTGACAATAACCAGTGTTGTATTTACTGAGCAGGGACAGAGAACCTGACATATCCATGGCTTCTTGCAAAAGTAGGTTCTTTAAAGCTCAAATGTGTCTGATGGGAGAATCTTTTCTCCTTGACAGCCTTGACCAACCAAGGGATGCACTGCAAGGCTAAAGGCAGTACCTAGATAGTACAGCCAGGAGCTGTGTGGAGTACTGCTTGCTCCAACAAAGCCCACCAGATCTCTCTGCAGTTTTCTCTCTGCTAATAGCAAGTAAATGGGGATTGTGTTTCTGAGCCAGGAAGCATTTGGTCTGTAGGCTCAATGTTGGCCAACTCTGTCATGTGTGCCTTTCTTACCCTACCACTGCATTGGATGCAGTGGTGTGAAGTTAAGAAGGTAGGCAACCATTTCCTCCTGTCTCCAGCCTGTTTGGATAAGCGTAAGCTGTCTTGATTCTGCTTAACCTCTGCAAACATGTAATGAGAACTGTGTACTAACACAGATCCAGGGAAAGGTTCAGTGCAGGACTTTATAAGGGGGATTTGCTGTGAGCAGGTGGACAGGGTGGCATATGGACCCTGGTTAAACACTGACAGGCTGTAGAATGAGATGAAGCCTAGTGTTCTGTACCTTTGCAAGACACATTACTTTGCTTATTTTGATATTGTGGCACAATTCTGTGCATGTTCGTCAAGGAAGGGAAGAAAGGCTGGTAACCATCAGCTGGCCTCTTTCATGTGGCTCCTTTCTATGAAAATGTGATGGTTTGTTCTGATTCCTGTTTCCTCTCATGGACACTCGTGACTCTTGGCTTCCATCCCAAAAATGCATGCTGCTTCAAATTAATATGAACTAATTTACAAGGGGTTTGTTTACTCTGAATGCTTAGCGTCATGTCTTCCTTATCAATCTGATGCAATGTCCACTGTGGAAATTCTTAGTTCTGCTTAGTTTCTATTTGATCTTCAATTCAATTTGTCACAACCCTTCTCCACTCACAAAACGGGCTCTCTGTTAACTGCTGGGTAGTGGGCTTGTAACAGCCCATTCCCAGGATTTTGGAGATGCATAGTGTGGGAGGTCTGAAACTGACTGTTTCGGTGACACTTATACTTGGTAGATAGCTGCCTTGGCTAATGGGGTTGGTATTTGATGTGTTAACTTCAAACTTGGTGGTGGTGTTGCATTATTATGATTGGTGTTGCTTTGTTTTTTCTCTAGGTTTATTTTCATTTTGTCTGGAAGGTTTCCTAACATGTAGTTCTGATTACAGAGGTATGTACATCTTTGAGAGAGAGAGATGAAGAGACATTTACACAGTGAGGATGCTTCAGAGAAATAGAATCAAAATACTTTCTGAAATAGGAATGACAGAGTCTGCAGCTATATGTAGACCCATCCTTTCTTTAGCACTGCAGCCTCACTATATGCCCTCCCTGAGATTTCTAAGTCTGTATTTTGTAATGTTAGCTAAACTCTTGCAAAATCTGTAGTATTTCTGTTGAAACAAAATGTACTGAACACAATGCAGTGGGGTTGTATCTTAAATTCTGCTGGAATCACACACCAAGTACTTGCTGGTGTATGATGGCAAACTGAGAGATGACAGTGTTGGATCACACGTTGCTCCCGTACATTGACGCAGGCAGTTTCTGTTCTTAGCACAAAAATGGAATTAGAGTAAAAGTGTGTTTGCCCACATGGCACCAGGATGACTTTTCCTAAGAAAAAGCACCTACGGAAGTGCAGTAGCTTCTGAGGGACTTTGACAAAAAAACTCCTGAGGCTTTGGCTCATTTCCTGAAGGCAGCAGCTGGAATGCAGCTTTTGTTTTCCCAGTTCTCTGCCCATGTGAAAAATGGAAACTCTTTCCAGAGAAATTGGGCTGATGGTTCTTTTATCTCATTCTGAAGCATTGTGGCCAGGCTGGTTCCTTGCAGAAGTTTGTCAGACTACGGGACCTCAGACTGGTAGCTTTAGTTGTGATGATGACAGCCAACCTAAGGGTTTTGGTAACCACATCCTACAGTGATGCTGTGGGCTTTTTAGCTGAGATGCCAAATCCACAGTGGTCCTGGAAGTATAAAATTTCCAGAAACTTTGAAAATGCAGAAGATGCATTTCTAGTCTGAATGTTGCAGAACTGAAAATGTTAACATTAGAAGAGAAAAACAAAATAAAAATATTAGATTATCTATTGGATATTTAATTAAAAAAAAAAACACTATTTTTTCTTCAGTAGACAGTGTAAGTGCTCAGCATGCTTATATAATGTGAGTTCTTTGGGTTTGGGAAATATTGATTATCTCATCCCAAGGAAGTGTGTTATGATCTCTTTGGTTTTAATTCTGCATCCCTAAAATGGGGAAAAACCTACAAATAGAAAATTGGAATTAACTAAGAGGTGAAAAGAAAGGTTATACCTGTAGGGCTTAGAAATAGTGCATTAATGTAACATTAGGTCTCTAGTGTAGATACACAATACACTCTTCTTTTTGGAAGGAAAATACTTCCAAAACGAAAATGTCTGTATGTATGTTCATTGTAATGTAGCCCAAGGGTTACACAGCTATATGTTTCACAAATGCTTACAGTACATGAGATTTGTAATGTCACAAGACTATGGGTTCTGAAACAGAACTATTTCAGATAGCGCTGCCTTTAGTTATACAATCTGTTTTGATGTGCTGCTTTGTCATCTCTAGCAGTAGTCTAAGTACTGCCTCCCTGAATACTTCAGGTTGTTCGGGTTCTGTCCTTTTCCCTCCCTGTCTTGTATCAGACCTTCAGTGCAGAGGTACAGGAGCACTTCTGTTGCCACCCCATGCCAGGCTCAAACTCCAGCAGTGATCCAGCGCAGGCCCCCAAACAGCCATGGTGAGGGATGTGGCCGCTGTAGCTAGAGGATGACCTGTCATGACATGGGAGTAGTGTGTTGTGGCTGGCACTGTCTCTGCAGGCACACTATTTTGTCTTCTCCACTTTTATGCACAAGCTCTGACTATGGGTGTTTTGTCAGTCATGTTTGGAAATCTCTTCTTGAATGAAGAAAGGTGATTAAAATGGAGCACTGTACTCTTACAAGGAATTCAACCTGCACAGTGCCCTCTTGGGATTCTTCCATGACTCCTAAGAGCTCATTATCTCTATGTAGCTTGATATTAATATGTACTCAAACACCAATTTCTACTATTGATAGAGCTGTATACTCTTTGTGCCAGTAGGTATTAGCAGGTCCGTAAAGAGTCAGACGAGATGATCAAAATGCCAGAGAGAAAGAGGAGAGCATGACATGCCTTCAATTTTGCAAGGAAATCCAAGAAAAGCCCTCAGCTTACCAGTGAGGCTGTGGGGAGTATGTGACGTCTTTGGAGTTACGTATTCATTGCTGTGAAACTGAACACTTAACTCGATAAGGTTAGAGGCAGAACCCCATATCTAATCTTTGGTTAGAGATCAAACCCCATCACTGATCTGATCTATGGGGCAGGGGATTAAGAGTGGAGCTGGCTAACAGTAAGACTGGGAGTTCGTCAGTCACCGTGGTGTACCTGTTTTTTCCAGACATTTAAAACCTTGTCTGGAGTAGTTGCCTTTTTGCTTCTACATAGATCAATTATGCGTCACTTTCTGCAGCCAGGTAGAAATTCTACAAAGAAATATGTCTGCGCCTTCCACTCACAGTTGCTCATGCCATGCATCTTCGGTGAAGTCTTGTGCCATTTTGAATATAAGGTCCCTCTGGAGTTATTCTTTTATCTGTCACTATAAAATTGACATCATAATGATGCAGCCACTTGCAACTAGTAAATCTGTCAGTCCAGCCTGAACCCTGTATAGTCTTCTTGGCTGTTATTCTTTCTGAGGTTTAAAGTGTAATCTTATGAAACGGATGAGTGTCCATTTTGTAGTATGCAATAGAAAGCAAATGCTTGCTTCGCTGGTTTGACTGTGTAGAGAGTTAGAGAATCACGGAATGGTTTGGGTTGGAAAGGTCCTTAAGATCTTCCAGTTTCAGCCCCGCTGCCATGGGCAGGGACACCTCATGCTAGACCATGTCACCCAAGGCTCTGTCCAACCCGGCCTTGAACACTGCCAGGAATGGAGCATTTGCAGCTTCTTTGGGCAACCCATTCCAGGACCTCACCACCCTCACAGTAAAGAACTTCTTTATACCTAACCTAAACTTCCCCAGTTTCAGTTTAAACCCATTCCCCCTTGTCCTATCACTGCAGTCCCTGATGAAGAGTCCCTCTCCCGTATCCATTGTATCAGTGAATGGATGGAGTTGGAGTGACTGAAATTGTAGGTGGAAATTTTCTTAATTTGAACAGTACTTGCTAGGGAATCTGCTTGGCTCTTGGACACATCTGTCGCTGATCAACAGGACAGCAAGGTTTATCACTCTAGGAAAGTCTTTAGCAGAGAAATGCTCTCTTACATACATGCAGAGTATATTGGTGCATCTCAACAGCTTTTACTAGGTGAGTTGCAGTGTCTTGCCTCATACCTGTCTGGCACTGTTTTTCTTAGTTTCTTTCCAGTGTCCTTCCTGAACTAACATCTATTAATATGAGTAGCTCACCATTTGGGCTCTGCAGCATTGTCTAATAAATCCTGTAGACAGTCCATTTTCCTAAGCCAAGCTCAGCAGCGGTATTCTAATGATCATCATTTCTCTCTCTTGATGTTCTACTGATTGCATGGGAATGTAGGTTAGTCATCTAGTACGCCCATATTCAAATAAGGCGTTTACTTAGATTATGTCTTGTTTCAGGTTGTTAGTATGTGGTCCCAGGTGAAAACAAATTTTGGTTCCTGTTTCAATGTCAGAGATGCTTATGCTAACCTAATTAATATTTTCTTCCCTACCCACCAGTGAATTTGGGGTGTGTTGCTGTCCATAAAGCTTGCCATAGACATGGAAAGAGCTTTTGAGCTGGGATGAGGTAGCCTCTCCTACTCAAATCCTAATGTTTGTGACCACAGTAGAAATCTTTGAGTATAAAGGTTTTTGCCTGCAGTTGTTCATGCAGTAGAGGAATATACCTAGTATTTTAATACTCATGGGGCTTAATCCTCACTGGTAGTGACTCAACTGTGGGGCTTAACTTTTAATCTGAAACTTGTTTTGTGGTCAGTTGTTGCAAGTAGCTTAAGGTGTAGTAAAAGGCAAGTTTCAAGATCTGTGAAGTCTGCAGGACCTGAACATCCACGGGTCTGTCAGAGCAGGCTGACCTTCCGAGCAATGGGAGAGGGAGGGAGAGAGCTCTGCACTGCATGGGGTGCCTATTGTTAATGGAAAAGAAAAAAACAAATAGGAGTGTTTCTGGCATTGTGAAGCTTTAGTCTGGCACAATCTTGTGACTGACACGTCTAAAAACAATACACTCCTTTGTATGAAACATGATTTTCTTCCCAACCACATGCATGTGATGCAAATGGAAAATATACTGCATGTGATGGGCAGAGCAGACCCTTCCATTGAACACCACACAGACGTTCTGCAGGCATCGGTTTGTCAGCTGAGGCATGGAAAAAGGCAATTGCACTGATGGACCAAAACTAGTGAAGGGTCACCCTTCCAGGCTCGGCTTATGTAGTTTAGAGTAGGGTGTCTTGGTGTACAGGGAAATGTGCACTGCTCCTGTGTCTGTACAGGGACCAGCTAGGTTGGTATAGCCTCTGCTCTGCAGCAGCACTTCCAGATCCATATTTCTGTGGAACAGCTTTGTTCCAGTGGCAGAACAGATATAGTAGTGTCTTCTGAACTGTAGCATTGACCCTAATGATTGCAAACATGGATTTATTTTGAAAGCGCAAGGGAATGCACAGTACCTGAACCTTGGTTCTTGTAGCATCTGGCTACAGAATACATGTAGAGTGAGAGAAAGCCAAGCACGATATCCCTTGAGACAAGCTGGAGGGGTACATAGGGATGTGTAACAGGATTTTTATAGGATCCATGTGGTATGGAAGTAGCAGGAAAACTTTTTTTGTCCTAAGCTTAGGATTCTTAAACTTCAAACAATCTTGCAGCAAAGTAGCATTGTAGTTCAGGGAAAACACTTAACCATTCCTGTCTCTCCCCCTGCCAACATCTGTTAGGTCTGTGGATCTATCTAGATCCCTAATCTTAATTTCCCTTAATGTAGGAGTTAGGAAAAAAATGAATAGCAGTCACAAGAATAGTTACAGGAACAGGAACAGCATGTTCACAGGATTTGAAGATGGAGGTCACCTGGCCCACTGGAGCATGTAAAAGCTGCACTTTTTGTGTTGTTGGCAGTTGATAAGCCTAGGAGAAACTGCTGGCTAATGATTCCATTTCTATAAATATGGGTGTCAAAAGTTGAATTTAGAGTCCAGTTTTGACCACTGTGCTAGGATTAAGGGGAATGGTTATGGTAAAAAAATTAAAAGAAGTCCGACTGTTCTTGAAAATGAATTGTGACATATTAGTACTGAGGTTTGTCTTGCAGGAATTGTCACTTCAGGATCTTAATGCAAAGCCTGAAATAGACTCTAGAATTCTGCAAAGCAATAGCAATTCCTCTGTTGTTCTGATGAAGTAAAAAGTAAAACCACTCCTGTCTTCATCTGTTCCAGCAGAGTGAAACCCTCCTTTTGGTGTATGTACTTCAGATAGTATATAATGAAAGTACTTCTCCTTGAAAAGAGTATCTTGTAAGCCTTGCAAAAATTAGGGCAAAGCGATTGTGAAAATAACTGAGATGATCCATGCTGTGCATGTAAGAATTATTATAAAGAGATTATCTGGTTATAGGAGAATGCTTCATTTGGATGACGTAGCTACATAGAATTTGTAATCTGTGCTTTCTGCAGAAAAGTTTCCTTGTGCTGCAGTGGAAATGTCAGATACACTCATTAACTCTTAGTTCTTTGTTTGCAACACTGAATTCTTAAAGATCAGTCTCTGAATTTGAGGGGTAAATTTCTTCAGGTAGAGACCAATCACAGAATCATAGAATAGTTAGGGTTGAAAAGCACCTTAAGATCATCAAGCGCAACCCCCCTGCCATGGGCAGGGACACCTCACACTAAACCATGTCACCCAAGGCTCTGTCCAACCTGGCCTTGAACACTGCCAGGGATGGAGCATTCACAGCTTCCCTGGGCAGCCCATTCCAGTGCTTCACCACTCTTACAGTAAAATCCTGCAAAAAAAGTTTGTCCCATGAGGTTAACTGATAGCACATATTAAATCTAGAGGTGCTTATGTATTAACTTGCAGAGGTGTGGAATTTGCAGTGCTTGGTACTTGGTTTGTGGCCATAGGCTGTGCTCAATTTGACAAATTGAGATGCATGAATTAGGTGCACGCTTAATCTCTTTTCAGTAACAGGACCCTGCTTGTTTTTCAGTCTGCTTATGAGACGGAAAAAGAGTGCGTGTGTTGCCAAGACAGCAGCTCATTTCATCTCTGCTTTGGATAATAGTAGTCCATGATGCAGACAGATAGCGCCAAATTTTTCCCTTGCTTGTCCAAATGATTAACCCTTGAAGCAGTATAGTACTATCTGCCTATATAGCAGTACTGATTTGAGTAGCTGGCGGCTGACAGCCTAGCACCTGGCTGGAGAGGCACAAGGTGCTTTTTCTGGTATTGAGGTGTGTATTTGGTGCTGGCTTACTTAATTTCCTCATCTGTTTTATCATTTTGTGCTATGAGCAAGCAATTTTACTCTTCTTACTAAGCTGTAGTAGTTTGACAGTGGCTCTGATGCTGAATGACTGTTGATAATTCTGTAAAAAGCAGAAAAATTCAATATTAGTCTTCAGACTTCTCAATTTCTGAGTCCATCTGGCTGTTAAGGCATTTTAGTGTTGCCAATTCACTTGATAGCACAAGATCCTGCCAGCTGTTGTAAATCCTAATCGCCTTGAGGACCAAACACTTCATACTTGGCTTCTGACTTGTCTTTTGTAGAGATTATTTAGAATTATATGAACATGTGAGCTTTTTTTTTTTTATAGGTATGTAGGAATTCAGAACCAGTCCTGATGTTTTTATTGACTCCTTCTTTTGAGGCCAGTTGGTTTTTGGTTTTTTGAAAGATTTTTCAAATGGCCACTGAAGTCTGCCTTGCTATATTCATAACTGATTGAAAGCTAGATGCTTTTACCATAGGTATCCTCCATTGGTATGGCAGTTGGTAGATATTGCGGAAGAACCTGCCAGGAGACTTTGCATAAATTCAGAACTCATTAACATCACAGGGACTTGACAGCAGTTGGTTGCAATGGTGATAACATTTTCATACTGATACACAGGCAGCCAGGAGGCATGATTGAGGCAGGCCTATTAAATGCTGCTCCAAGCTTGACCTTCTGAAGTGTACTAGACTCTTGCTGAGATTTTATTCCCTTGATGTCACAAACTTGTTCTTTTGGTTTAGCAGGGCTGAAGAACTTGCTCTTAATAGTCTGAAGCTGTACTTCAGGCTGTGGTCTTAATTGATAAACATGATGAATCCTTTATTTTTTCAATGTTAAAGTCAATTCTTCCTTTTTATTATGTAAAGATAGAAGTGTTCTTCCTTGGTCATTACTAGGGGCATGGGACTTAATTCTGTTGATTGCCAATGATAAAAACCCCTTTAGCTTAACTGCTAAATCTAAAAACCTCAATAGGGAGTATTCTATTAATTGCAGTTGTCCTCATTCTGTCCTGTCTTTTGGAATAACTCCTCAGTGTGCCTAAATATTAGTTTTTAGATGGATAGATGCCTGCTCTTCAGAGACAGGGATGCTTCCCTGGCAGGTTGCATGGCTCTGCATCCTGTAGTGTAGTGAATAGTGAATGTCATTATGGATTTGTCACTGTTACTAGAATCTTCTTAAACTTCAAAATAGTGTTATGCATGTGGAAATACCATTCTTTACTCAAACAGCCTGCTGATAGCAGTCTCAATTTCTGATTTGTACTGCCTCGTCAGGTATTTCAAAAGCTACCTACTGTCTTTCCTGAATTTCCAGGTAAGTTTTGCTGTACTGGTCATCATGACCTTTAGTTAATACCTCAAGTGCCTGCCCACAGCCAAAGTCTATTGAAAGCAAACACTGTCTGAACTCAAGTTTTGTTTTGGATTAACTGGTTCAGGCAGTGCTCATGTGGTGGGCGCATATTGCACTCTAAACCAGAGATACTTACTTAGTTTTCAATAAAGTCCTGCAAATATGTGCTCCAGCCAAGTCCTCTATACATATGGTATTGTTTGAAAGAGAGGATTGCACTGTGATTTCTTACGGTGCTGGTGTGGTGTATCATCCCGTTCACAGGGCAAGAGTTACCTAGCAGGCATGGCTACTTATGATGAGGATTCAGACTAAACCTTCCGTAAATGTCAGCTATCTCACAACTGTCTCCTAAGTGTCAACTGTTCAAGTTACAGACTTCTTGAAGGCTGGAGCAACCAGATGGAAGTTTTCTGGAGTTGTTTTAGAGCTACTTACTTTTGTCTTGCAGAAACATTTCTTGAAAACCGGAAAAACAAAATCTTAAAAAGGAATTGTTGCTGTATTTTGCCAGTTTAATTAGCAGCCCTGTCTGAATTTGTCCTGTTTGTGCTTGCTAATATTTGCAGGTGTCTTGGTAATTCCTTGACAGTAGGCTGGAGAAAGGGCTAATAAACCACTGGGGTTTATTCAAAATCGTTTTGCTGCTTGCTGAAGTGTAATAAGTGGTTCTGTAAATCTGGTCGTCTTTCAATTTGGCAGAGCACCTGGGAAACTCCCAACCATGTCCAGCAAGTTATTTCGGCCTAACTAATGTTCCCTGAGTTTGGTTGCTGCTCTGAAGTTTGGGTTTGTTTCAGGAAAGAGCAAAACCTTTAGGGCAGAGGGGTGTGCTGAATAATAAATGTGTATCAAAAAGCTCTTAATTGAAAGTAAAGGTGTCTCTTGGGATAGAAGGGTTGATCCCTGAGATCTCAGCCCCACTGATGGGGGCAGAGAGAGAATAATATCTTACGGAGATTTAAGGAGCTGTTACCTCATGGTGTGCCTCCAAGTCAATGAATGCTTTGGTGACATGCTTGAGGATATCATACCTATGAGTCAGTAGGTAGAAAGCATTTTGCTTGTTACTGAGATCAGTCTCTGTCCTGTCTTGCGTCACTAGGTTATGCTCTGTGAAGAGCTTACAAAGTTGAGGATCTAAGGAAGACCATCTAGGTGACTGGTACCTCAGGGATAAAACATCTGTTAAAAATCTGTTAGAACCACAAAGGAGGACCCTGTTAGCCTACAAATGGCATTTTTTTTCAGGGCCATAAGAAGGATGATCTGAGCGCAGTGGGACTTGTGGCAGAGGAATCCTACAGGTGAAGGTGAGGAGCTGAGAGGTGGTATAAGTGGAGAGTGGATTGGAAGGAAGACACAGGTATATTCGTCCTGAAGACGACTTGTGTAGCAGTAAGTGGCAAGCATAGTTTGAGGCAAGACTTCGTAGTATGAGGCAGTGCTGTAGTATGAGGCCTAACATGTTTCAGTCTGCAGTATTCTAAGTACAAGTATCATCCAAGTCCTAAGTCCTTTTTCAGCCTTTAAAAATATGCACAAATGCTAGGCTGTATACTTACAGTGCAATGGCCAAGCTTTAACATCCTCAGTGTGTTTAAGTTCTGTTTACACAGATGTGTAAACTTAGCTGCCTTCCACCTGATGTGGTATTGCTGCATGCTTCTGTTTCTTGTTCCACAGCAAGCTGTATGGTCACAGTCTTTCTTGTATGTTACAGCCAGAGATGAGTTTGTGACCATATATGCCAGGAAAGATCCCAGGACACCAACCAGCCCTAGTGTGTCAGGCTCTGCCCTGTGCTGCATATTGAGTGTCTCTTGTGCTAAGCTAAAGCTAAGCTGAGCTAAGCTAAAGCTTTTGAAAACAAATCCAGGATGCTGGGTTAAAAGTTGCTGGTAAAGCAAGTAGCAGGGTTCTTTATGATCCTCCAGAAGACCTGCACTTTGAAGTCTTTATCTCCTTCTCATAGGTCAGAAAAGGGTTTCCACAGATTTAGCAATGTTTGTGGTGATAGAACTTTCCTCCCTAGAACTCAACCTTTACTATGCTGAATGCCCCTTGAAAGCAGAGACCATGTGGTGAGAAGAAAATCCAGTATTACTTAGATTGCTTTCTTAAACTTTTTTCCAGCTTGTACAAAATGCACCAATGGCTTAATGTGCCACATTCTATTTTTAATGCAAACAGCTCCCTTCTGGATAGAGCAGCTTTCAGGGTTTGGTATTTAGATTGGAGAAATGAAGCTGCATTACAAGATTCGCTGAACAGGAATATGGACTGTCTTATGGTGGCTTTGTTGGTGGCTTGCCATCTGGCTGACTATCCAGTGGATAGTGGGAAGGTATATGAGGCAGGTCCTTTGCTACCTGGACTTCAGGGCTTGCAAAGCAAAGCCTTCTTGTAAACTGGCATTTTGCTGTTTTGGCTTAGCAGGCACACACTTAACTGTGTAAAGAAATCAGAAGAATGTGGGCTACCAAAAGCGCACGTATAGGACTTGGGATGTAGCCAGTGTGCATCTGATATGTGGCCACCAGCTAAAACTGCTTGTGTCATCTACTATATCCCCTTTGCCTACGCTGCTCTTTCCATGCATCTGGCCTTTCCCTGAGGAAAAGCTCTTCCCTGGTTAAGGTAAAAATTGTACTCAAGCTCTGTGTGCTGTATTCTCTTGAAGGGAGAAGTTTTAAAAACAAAGCAAAATCTTTCTTCTTTGCTCCAAATTGTTCAAGTCTGTCCTATCTGTGAACTTGTCACTGCTAAAGAGCTATTGAAAAAGGGGCGAACCTGGACAACTGATGGTGGAGGGTTTTAGTTCTATCGGTATACAAGGTGGATAAGAGTCACAGAAACCTAATAAACCAAAATCAGTAACATTTTCTGGTTGCTGGAAGAGACTTTTTGCCCGAACTTCCATGAAAGAAGCTTATGGTCCACTTGGGGTGGTGTGCCCCCATTAATGTGAAAGCTGATTTTGATACAGTGGGAAAGCCCTGCTGTACCACTCTTTGGTGGCACACTGGCCTTCTGTGAGCCCTTATATCTCTAAAAGGAGCTGTAGGGAAGAAACTAGTGACTTCTGCTTTCCTGAGGAAGGAAATGGCAGACAGTAGAAACCTCAAATTTAAAGTATTTTCTCTAGAATAAATGTTTGTTCTTTGTAAGGTTTAAGTTTTCTATATGCAGTGTTGATTAAGAAAATGGTCATTTTGTGGTGCTCTACCACTGTATTTTTAAATATTCTCATAAACAGGTCCGGGTGTTAGAAAAATAGCTGTTGAAATACACAGTTGTACTTAAATGTCAGCTATGTGTCAAGACAAAAACCGCTGATTGGATGTGCACTTAGTTAATATTGATTAAAATTGCAGTCTCAGTTAAATAGTGTCTAATGATCGTGCCCTTGTGTTGCTATAGGCAACCAACACATTGTAAACTTACTTAATATTAGATTTCTATTTAATGTTTCCGTTGTCTTTCTGCTAGAAACAAGGTTTCTTCCCATAGATGAAGAGAGC
The DNA here is from genome assembly GCA_009867235.2 of Psittacus erithacus. NCBI lineage: Eukaryota > Metazoa > Chordata > Aves > Psittaciformes > Psittacidae > Psittacus > Psittacus erithacus. The sequence goes on from WYDI02000303.1 coordinate 14,963, forward strand.
TCTGACAGCCCTGTGAGTACACAAAGCCAATGCTAACAAGATCAGGGGTTTAGATGCCTGCTCTCAATTGATTATTTTTTAAATGTCTTTCCACTGTAGAATAGGTTTTCTGTTTAAGTCTGCCTTTGCATCCTGGGTGGTCAGGGGCAAACACACTGGAACCGCACAAGGCTCATCCTGCGCGTCTGAGGCTAAAAAGTGACTTTTGATTTTACACTTAAGCAATTGCCTTTGAGATTCTGGCAGGTTCCTCACAGCAGGTACTGACTGCCTTCCTAAGAAACTAACAAGGCAGATGAGGGTGAAACAGGGCTAAATGAATAGACTGCCTGCATCAAATGTCCTTTGGAGCATGGCAGCTTCCAGCTTTCCTTTAAGCAGTGGGGATTCTCCAACAAAAACAGCCCAAATCAAAATTAATCCTATCCTAGCAATGAAGCAGCGTGGGGAGCGTACAGCTCCTGCATGCTAGACACTTGTGTTCCACAGATACCTGTGATCCTGCAGGACTGATTTTTGTCTTTATATCTTCTGGTTGTTCTCACTGGAGTCAGATGATGGTCAGCAGCCATCGTAGGCTAGAAATTTAGTTTTGCGATGAGTGTGATGTCCACATCCCCTGTTACCCCTGAACAGCTGCCACTCATCTTGTTTCTACAGACAGGATGTTACAAGCTGGCTTAATATAGGACCTACAATTCTGAAATGGTTTCACTTTTATATAGATAAGAAGTATGTGAATGTGCCTTTACCAGAAATAAAAGATATTTCTATACCAGCTTTCATGTCTTACAACTTAATGATTTGGCCATGTCTTTCAGCTAACTGGCGTGGGATGTAACTATCCATTTCATTATGAGTGATGTATCATTTTCTCCTAATGGGTTTCTTAAGTCCAGTCCAGTATAGAACAGGATGTTATGTAGGTGGGTAGTCCTTGGCTTCATGGTGGTGATGGCTGTTAAAACCACTTGGGAAAATGAATGGGTATGTGGTACTGTCCTCCATTTTGAGGAACTTCTGAGGATGCATCTGTGCTGTAACCACATCAATAACTCCAACACAGTGTAGAGATTCCTGATTTAATGCTAAACTGAGTGTCTTTGTCCAGGCAAACCAGCACAGAGCCAACAGGACTGCAAGGTCTTTCCCAAAAGGCAGGTAATCTAGCCTTCAGTGAGCTTTGTGGTTTTCTGATGAAAATGTACCTCAGGTAACTCGGTTAAAGCTGCCTTTCAGCTGTGCTTCAGTAACCTAGATAGTATCTAGTCCCTTAGAGCACTGTAATTTTTTTAGCCACATGGAAGAGATTTGCCTCTAAGCCATGCAAGAGTGCGTGCCAGTCATGCAGAGGTTTTATTGCCTCTTGGTTGCATGTCTCCACTTACTAACATATCTAAGTAGCTTCTGGTGAGGTTACTTGTGGACAGAATCTGGAGGGAGATTTTTTTATGTTCACCCATTCAACTTCAGTTTTATGGGCCTAAAGGATGTGTTTTATAGGTAACTCTCCAGGGGCGCCAGCGTGGAAAGCTGAGCACGAGTGTCTTAAAGAATATGGAAGAAAGCTTGATTTCTCTCAACAGTCACTTTCATAACTAAAGTGTAGTTAAACTTCCAAGAAGCCTGTAAGTGCTACAGAATATTGCATGTGGTCGCACAAGTTTGCGGTTTGGGCAAGGCAGTGATTACTGGGGCTAGTGGCTAGAGCTTTTGCAGAGTAGCAAGAGTTACTCTGCTGATATGTTCCCTGCTAAAAAAATGTCTATAAGGTGTTTTGAGAGGAGGATATTTTACAGCTATTGGAAAAGTGTTTCAGAACAGAGGAAGCTGTGTGAATCTGCCTCTGTATCTGTTGTAGGTTTGCTTGGAATAATTTTATTCAGTAAAACCTTTTCGATAGTTCAGGTGATTTCTGTAGGTGACCCCTATGCAGCCATGGGATGCTAGACTCTGGAGGCAACTGGAAACCAAGGAAGACCTCTACAATGGCCCTGTGACAGCCATAAAATAAGAGTTTTAAATTACCAGAAAGCCTTGGCTCTGTCTATAAAATAAGTAAATGAATGGGTGGGCAAATGGAGACTCATGTGAAGATTCCTCCAGCTGCTTCCTGAGGGCTGTGTTCAAAGGAGCAACTACACAGGACCTTTATTTTAATAAGAATTTGTTTCAGAACAATCATATCAAGTATAGTGAATGTGTGAGCTAAAATAGAAACTTCTGTTAGATGCTTGCTGGGCCAGTGTGTTGAGTGGGAAAAAAAGACTGATGTAAAAGGTTACTGCCAAGTGATTGCAGTATGGCTGTGCCTTGATTCTGGCTTCAAGTTGCTTTGCAGGGCTTTGTCTCTCTCGGGCAAGTGGTACCAAAGGACTGAATGCTCAATGTTGCACTCGAGTCTGTGACGCAGCCCTTTTATTCACAAACATCCATATCTCAGCAGAGATGTGAGGCTTTGCTGTGCAGGATGTTGTTTGGGTTGAGACTTTCTCTTGATTAAGGTGTCAGCATTTTGCATAACGCTGTTCTGCAGATCAGCTAGTTTGCTGTCAAAGGTATCGCTAAACATGCCTGCCTTAAGCAGACTTGCTTGCTGCAAGACCTCCTGTTGTTGTGCCCTACCATATTACTTCAGATTGCTGTGGGGTCAGATCTTACTTTAAATACTGGGGCACAGCCAAGTGTGTTTATGTGCAATTGCCAGGTTTCTGGCCTCAATGTGAGAGCCACTGAGCTCTGTGTGTGCCTGCAAAGGATTGCAAATGAAGCAGCTAAGGAAAGATGGCTTGCAGTTTCCCAGCAGAGTTCTGTAAAGGGTTTTTTGTACAACAGGGTGTAGCTATCAGCAAGGAGTGACAGCAGACACCAGCGCACAGGTCATGGGACCACCTGAGATGTGACACAGGCTGTTGCATCTATGACAAGTTGTTAGCAGATAAAAGGAAAAGAGCCCCTGGAGAACTTTAAAGCAACAACCCATCCATCAGTTCCACATACTGAAGAGGGACCCACAAACTTGTCTGGTGTTCAGTGGGATGGGAGTTCTGCCATGAAAGCAGCAATTAAGCTGTAATTAGGTAGCAATAGGGTTGATAAAGAAATCCCAGAAGCCAGTGTCCTGCAACAAGTCTTTTGATGGGAAGGCACAGGCCTTGAAAGTCAGATCTTTTCCAAGGTCAGTATTTCTGAAACCTTGGTAGACGTAAACCTTCCACCAAAACCTGGTGGGGTGGAGGGAGCTTTTCCAGGGAATATTAAATATAATACTTTGGTATATGCCTTGGGAGTGGACTTCCAGCTGTGGCTGATGGCTGCAGTGGTCCTCTCAGCGCAAGCCTCTTTTTCTAAACAAGTCAAGATAAATTTACCTCCCTTTTCAGAGCGTACATGAGGAGAGGTTTCTGTTTTCTGCTAGATCCATCATGTTTTCCTGCCCCAGTAAGTGGGTTGCACAGCCAATGTCAGTAAAGGTACAGGAATTGCATGTTGCAGACCAAAAGCAGTTGCCGCATTCAAGAAAGATTTTGGGAACAATCCTGCAAAAATAGGGAATGTAGTGGTTACTAAAGGCTCTATTTAAGAACAGAGGGAGATGCTTCAGGGTCTAGTGGAAGGAAAATTGCTAAGATATGTGCAGACACAGTGCTTTGCAGGAAAAAATTGGATGATGATATTACTCGTTGCAATCTCAACCTAGTGACGTCTGTCAGGTGGTAAGAGGTAATCATATGGAACTTGCCAGGTATTTCACTGCCTAATGTAACTGAATTTGATTTTAAATCAAATCAGCTATTTTAAAGATTCAAGACAAATACTTATTTCAGAATCAACCTGTGTGAAAGAAACTTGCTACTATATAAATAAAACATTCAGAAGAACATGTGACAAAACCACTTCGTGGTCAAACTGGCAAATGGAAAAGTCGCTATCTGAACACCTGGTGTCTAGGTTTGATGTACAAAGCCCCACCTTCTTTGGTAATCATCTCTTCAGGGGCATGAGAGAGATTTTTCAGGTTATTAAGCTGAACTAGTTGAATAATAATTTCACAGTTGAGACTTGGTAAAAGGGAAGAAGTCTTTCTTTTCCTCAAGCTGTGAAAGGGGTCTGAGGCAAAGACCTGTTTATTCTGAAATTTTGTTGGATCCGTGGTCAGAGATTTTATCAATTTTGCAACATGTTGCTTCAAAATGTGCATATATAATCTTAGACAGTGCAGTGGGGTTTAAGACTTTTCACTGCTGTTTAAAGTTGGATTTGTGCGCTTGCCTTCCAGGTCTATTCAAATGTAGCTTCAACAAAAAAGTGGGAATTTGAGGGGAGAAAAATCAGATTAATTTGTCATGGTACCTGAGACTTGATAAACATACTGGTGAGTGATTACTTTTTTATGCAGACTGTTACCAGCAGCAAAAGTAATACTATGATGTAAGACTAGATTTAGTGGCAAACTGAAAGTTAACCTTGTCTGAAGAATGGATAGACATCAGTCATCGGAGTGAAAACTAATGCATAAATGGGAAGTTAGTCAGTGACTTAAAATTATGTTCCATGCTTGCTGATTTTATTTATAAGTCACTGATACTATGAGGATATAAATGACTTAAATACATCCTGCTGCCTTCACCATGCAATTCAATGCAATAAGTACTGCAAAGAATATACTGGCAGGAGGAAAGACGTGCTTTCCTTGCCAGCACTATGCACCAGGTTATTCTAACCTGGTGAAGCCTTGGGTCTTCATGCTTTTCTGAGTGGTACAGCACAACCAGATCTCCACTCTAATGTTCTGTAAAACTTTATGGAGCCCTTATTTCAACATGGTCTGGTTTGCTCATTAATAAATATTTATTTACACCACTTGCAGTTTCGTAAAGTTGCTAAAAACTCTACTGTTCTAATAGAAGTTTGTTTTCTCACTGAACAAGAATATATGCTTATGGAATCACTGCAAATAAACTTTCATCCAAGAAACAGCTGCCCGTGGGCTAACAATCATTGTATTGTGTCTTCATTCAATAGCTTTGGTACTAATTTTGAGGCATAAAGTTCATGAGTCCTGGCTGTGGAGGGCATGCTGGGAGGACATGCTGGATTTTCTGGTAAGGCATAGGTCTGAAAATCCTTCCATTAGCCTCATCACAGGCACAACACAGTGCCCTATGTGGAACTGGGACAAAGGGCCACAAGGAAGTGCTGCTTTATGCAGTTGTGCATAGGATAGGCACGTTGTCCCAGGAAGCTTCCCACCTGTCTCTGGGCCTTAGTGAGTCAGTTTTTTACCACTGACATTTCTGTGATTCAAAAGATGGTTTACTTGAGGAGGTGAGACCTTGCTAGGTTTTGTTCGCTGTAAGACTGGAAAACTTCAATGTTTTGGGTACAGAGCAAATAAGGAAAAGAATCCAGCATAAAGAGCTGGAACTCTAAACTCGGAAGGATGACTTCCGCCTCCCAAATGTTCAACCAAAGAGTGATCCTGACTTGTATTACTCTTCCATGTCTGCTGGCTGGGTTAGCTGTCTCCTGCATTGGTAGGAAGATGCTCTTTTTATAAGAGCAGCTCAGTTCAGAACTTAATGGCCACAAAAGGTCATCATGCTGCTTCATGCAGCATCACTTGTGATGGAAGTGGTGCAGGCCAGATCGCACACTCCCTGACACTACCGGTTCTCTGTTTGCAGCATATGGTTGTGAGTCCTTAAAAGCATATGGACTTCAGTTCTAGGTGAGGGAAAGGAACCTGCCACAGGGTTACATTGCACACTGCTCACCAGGAAAATGTTCCTTGAGAACCTAAGTGGAGTGTGTTTGATCTGGGCCATTGAGATTTACTGACTTTGAATTCTGCAATGATATTTTTAGATTGGTTTCCAAATGTAGAGCCATGCTTTAATTTCTGTGCAGGACCAGAATACCATGTTGGCTGACCCTTATAAATGCTTGAGTGGATTTGGAAGAAGCACATCTGTGTCTAATGGGTCTTAATTAGAAATTAAGAACTTGCTGCTTTATAGCTTTGGGTGAGTAGAAAAGGATTTTAATAGAGAGGCTGTGTCTTGATATACACATGGTAGGGGAGGAAGAAGAAAAGTGACCTTGGGAAACCTCTCACTGGTTTCTTCCAGTTTTTGAGGCATGTGCCCAAAAGCCCAGTATGTTTCAATCTTTAAATAATGCTCAGATCTCTAGAGGTGAATGCTATTACACACTTCATCTAGGTTAAAATGTAGGTGAATGCCATTGATTTGCCCTGCTTCTTAGCTGTGGTAAATGCTACTTTCAAGCACTTGTGTCACACAAGAAAATGACAGCATGTTTTCAGCAGCACATGGAAACATGAAGGCGTATCATGAGATAATTATTGAAGTGTAGAGCCTGCCTCCGTAACATAGTTTGGTTGCGGAAGGACAGGAGGCATATGCAACAGTGAATCTGTCCATTTTCCTCTGGCATATGTTTTTGTTGGCTGATACAAGCCAATTTTATAGCTCTTTTCCAAAGATAATTAGGACACCATATTTCAGGTTCACTGAAAAACAGCAGAAGGTAGAAGAGACCCAAATGAGTGCCCCACTGTGGGAAGCATGGATGGAATTCAGGCAGGCTGGGGTCTGTGTGTCATCTGCCTGCAAGCTGGGCCGTGCTCTAGCCTGGTCTATGCGATGCTTCCTAACAGCGATGATCTAGAAGGTACATTGCAGAGAGCTGAGGAGAGGATGGTTAAAGGGCAAAATAAAGAAGTCTTCGTGTAACCAAGATTCTTTAGTTTTCCTGATTATGGAACAGCCTGTTACTTTTTTTTTTTTAGAAGGAAATTAGAAAGGTTGATATTTAGAGAAAAATCTGGCTGTGGATCAGTGTACTCTAACAACTTCTGAAGTACAAAGCAAGCTAATGAAGGGTGAGCTTTGACCACATGATAGCAGAGCGCTTGGGGTCAGGACAGTATGAGCTGATTCAGAAAGGGTCCTCTGAGCATCATGTTTTTCTTAACTTTCATCTTGTTTCTGAGGCTGTAAGCTTAATTCCTTCCACCCTGTGCTTCTGTCTCTTTGTTGCTGCTTCTCTGATGCATCTCCTATTGTTCCCAGTAGCCCAATGTTCCTCTATGTATTGTTTGGGGTTTTGATGGTTGTGGAGTTTTTTGTTGTTTAAATGATAAATCATGATTTCCTTCAGGCAGAAGATGGAAGAAAAATAAAATCTAAGTAACAAATTGAATTGTTCTGTGAAAGCCTCTATTACAATAATGTTGGCATTTCCCTCTCCCACACAGTCTTACATAGGAAGATGTGATTTGGTGAAACCTGCGCTAGTGTTTCAGACCTTTTAAATGTATTGGCTGTCCATCATATCACAACAAAGCATAGCCACTCAAGTCATGCTGTGGTCCATTTTCGTTAGTAGAGTTCTTTTTGCTTGTACAAATTCATTTCAAAGTCTAAGTAAAAATGAAAATTAATCCCTTTCTGCTGCTCTGATGTTCTGGGGCAAAGTGCAAGCACTGTGCTCTTGCACAGAATCATCTGTCACTCAACTTTGCTAGCCATCACACAGTGCACATCTCATGTGAGTGGGGAGCCTTGGCAGCCTGGCATGGGCCAGCGTACCAGCCAGATTCAGTGCAAACCATCTGCCCTTCACAGCAGTGCTGGGTAATGATCTCAACGTGTTTTATGCCCTGGGAACTTTGTGCAAACACTTCCTCATATGGTGGGTAGCAAGAAAGGCCTAATGTTTCCAGCCTGCAGGGAGGCTGAGAAAGCAGTAGCTGAATCTGGGGTGGGTCATATGCCAGGGGTTAGCAGAGATGGTGATGCCATGGACTAAAAATAGTCATTCCACCACACACAGCGCTGACAGATTGAGCCCTGGCACACTGAGCTGCTCTTGCACAGCCACTTCTGCAGGGAAGGCAGTTCGCTGCACTGTGTTTGTCCCTGTGAAGACAAGCTGTTCTCCCTGCTCAGCCCATAACATCTCTGCCGCCCCTCTCCTGTTTCTGCTACCAGGCTGCAGCTCTAGGGGTGGTTTTGCTAACCACTAATCATTTATTTAAATTCAAACAGGAAAGGAAGGGTCTTGGTGTATGTGGCTTTTCTCCCACTATCTTAGATTTCAGAGCTGCTCTTTGTAACACTGCACTGCAGGGGGGATCATTTTGTACTTTTCAGACGGAGCTATGACATGTGAGTCATCATGGCCTGTAAACCCTCATTCTCCTGGGGTGCTCCTTACCGGCTGTGTGTAGCCAGGGTGGGGCAGCATCCTCCAAGCTGGCTGAGGATGGTAGGAAATGGAGAGGGAGCGCAGTGCTGGAGGACAACAGAGCTGCTTCATTCTGCCAGAAATCTGCATCCCCCTTCTCCAAGATTGTGCAGTCTGACCTTCAAAAAAGGGGACAAGCTTCAGGAAACTCGGACAGAGGTTTTCCATGTGGCTGAGTGCTGGATAGGTGGAGTAGCACAGCAGTTCTGTAGCTCATATAGGGCTCAAAAGAGATACTTATGCACCCCTGAATTCACAGAGCTGGGACAAAAGACTGGGGGAGAGACATTGCATTGTCTCTCACAGCTGCTTCTGGAATTAAAAGGTGTCACCAATTCCTGATAAAGTGATCCTGCTCTTTAGTATGGTGAAGCCCCATTTAGTCAGTGCCTGCAGAAATTGAGGTAACTGAGTTGGATCTTCCAGTTAGTTTCATTGCTGGAAGGGAGGAGCATTACATATTTGAGGCCGTGTTTCAGTTGTGAACAAGGGAAATTTTCCATTATCTTTTTCCCCATCCTTCTTTTTGGTTTTTGGCATTTTTAAATAAGAGATAGTTGCTAACCAGACTGTTCCAAAATCAGCAGAGTGAAACAGAGCTAGTTTTATTAAGTTTTACTGCTCATGATCCTTTTTTCTTCCCTAACAGAAGTATGCAGAACGTCTGTTCTCGCTGTGCTGCTAGTGGGCAGAGCACAAACAGCCGCAGAAGTCCTGTCCATCTGCAGGCAAAAGACAGCATCACGTTGCCTCACATGCAGAAGCAGAGGGGTCAGGGGTTTACTGCTTTCCCATGCAAAGTTTGCTTTTCCATCGGGTGTGGTCATCTCTGTTAGGGAATGAGTCCTGGGCTGCTGTTTTGTGTTGGCTACATAAATGGCTGCTAATAAAATCTGCAATTTAAACCAGGGCACCGAGGTGAAAAGCTCTGTCTTCTTTCATCAGCACCTTACAACATTAAGTCATCAGAGTCAATCTTATGAGAGGAATTGGCAAACTGACAAGTCATTCTTATTTTAATCTATCTGCCTTTGGATTGTGATGATCAGTTGGATCCACTGACACTTAAATGAGTCAAAACCTTCAGATCACTGTCTTGGACAGTAAATACCTTGATATAGTTTCCAAAACCAATTATAAGCTACAGTTTAAAGGCTCTTTTAGTTACTGAAAACATCCCTGAGATAGATACACCTTTAGCATGTTAGATGCCTCCTTCTGAAACTTGTTGTATGTCAGCTGGGACAAATACAAGAGAAGTCAACTGTAAAAGAGGTAAATCTGCTGGCTGCCTTTTAATCTTGTGACTCCCGTGTGGTGTTTCAGGCTATGTTGTGATTGGCAAGATGAGTGTACTGGTCCTAAAAATTTTAATAAGCCTTTTTGTAAATGAGTTTTAACTTAATTAAGAATTTCTAGCTATGGTTATGACCTGCAGGGAAATGTTTAATTGGCTTTTTTCCCTAGCTGGTTAAATGCCTTCCTACTAGAAGTATGTATGCTTCTGGGATTTGAATGCTTCAAACCTAGTGTAAGCCAGGATTCCTGTACTTAACACTGCTGCCAAAATTTTCACCAGTGACCTCTGCCAAGTGAACTCTTCACTTGCACACCCGCTTGCCTGCTTTGATCTGCTTTTCTTTCGGAGATGAGTGCAGGTAGTGGGAGGCAACAGAAGCATACTCTGATGAAAGCATGGGCAGAGGTAGAGTTTCCCACAAAGGTGGAGTCTCCATCCCTGGGGATACTCAAAAGCCATTTTGTTATGGTCACTGAGCAGGGTGGGAGTTGGACCAGATGACCTGCAAACCTCAGCCAGCCTGTAGTCCTGCTTGGTTGTGGCTGAAAACAATACAGAGCTTGAATTCGTATTTCAGCAGATTGTAGCCAAAACCTGGAAATCGAGTCATGTCTGTATGCAGCCATCATTGAGCTTAATGAGAATTGTGTATCTGCAACAAACGGCTCTCTATTTTTCTTCATAAAATCCTCCACTGCTAAAATAACCTCAGACAATTTTTACGTGAATCTCTGGTAGAAAGTAACCATCTTATAGCAGTGGCCATCTGGAAATGCCTGTTGCAGCATAGCTATGAAGAATGAAGACAATCTCTCTCATTTCCCGTATAAAACTCTTTTAAGTATTATATTTCATTTGAGAGAGCAGCTGCATGGTAGTTACCACTGTTGCAAACCACTGCACTGATTCAGATGCACTGAAATGAGCAGACAGTGTGAAGAAGTGGATAGAAAATGCCAGAAGACTGTGTGTGCAAGAAAACCTTTAAAGCAAGTGCTGCTGGAAGAGTGAGCAATATTCTGCTTATTAATGTAGATTGGAATTTCCTGCTAGCGCAAAATAATGCAAAGGTCAGTTACCAGCTGCAAGCAAACAGCGTGTGGTTGATTCTGAAATTAGTTAATCTCTAGCATTTCCATTTCTCTTCCCTGCATTCCTTGTTCTACCTTAGGCCTGAGAATCTTGTTAAAGATACCGTAGGAATGAAAGAAAATTCTTTCTTTTTTTTTCTTCTCTGTAAACTGCTATAGTTGAGATAACTATATATCTGTTGCACATCGTTATGACCAGAGTGTAGTTGTGGCCCTAAAACATTTTTCATAGGCTCAGTGACATGATTTTAACTCTAGAATGGCTTAGTTATCCTTTCCTCCTCATTGGCTGGAGTCCACTAGCACAACTGCGCTACCTGCAACCATTTTATGCTAGCCTTTCTAAAGTCTTCTATTTCATCTCTTGAGCCCAGAGATAAGCTCAAAGAGAACCTGAATAACGGCCTAGGGAAACCCTCAGTTACTTTCTGCTGATGAGCCAGGAGTTGGTGTGGTGATGCAGCGCTGTGGCCAGTCTGGAGCTGGGAAAACTGTTGGAGCCTCGAATGGAAAGGCGGACAACAGCACTGTAGGCATAAAACTGCCCCTGTGTTACCTGACATGGAAGGCAGTGCTGACTACTGAAGAAAATAACTCCAGAGAGCACCTGCCTCTGCTTTAGGGCATCCTGCAGAATGGTTTTTAACCTGATAGCTGTATAAAATAAACAACTTCAGAGCAGAAGCACTGTCTTGTGTGATCTTTTGCGTGTGTGATCCTTTGCCTGCAGAGCTAATTTGTATGACAGAGAGGTAGTGATCCTTAGAATGACTGTGGCCAGCCGATAACACAGAATTTATAACATCCAAGTGAGTCTAAACACTCGAGAGTCAGTTGTGCTGTCTGGATATAATAAGCCAAATCCTTCTTGCTGCAGAATATTGTTGGGGAGATGCTGTTTAGTCAGATACACGTCGCAGATAATGAATGGATGGCCATTCAGCTGCTGTTCTGTATATGAGCATTGTGTGTCTAAGCCTAAGGTGAGACTTGGTGCCTCTGTTTCGAGATGAATCTCACTGCTTTTTAGCATAGATAAAAGTCTTATTTTTTAAAGCCCTTGTGGATGGGAGAACATGATCTGGAATGCCCTGCATCCAGCAAGTGCTGCAGGCATGAACACTGCTCTATGGAAAAGCCTTGGGTATCTTTGCTTTTTTCCCAGCCTGTCCATCTGCTGCAGCCTGTTTAGTCGGACAGGCAGTGATATGTTTGATACCTTCTCTGATCTTCTTGTTTATGCTGAAACTTGCAAGAATTTAATTTTAATCTCCTTTTAAGCTTACCTAATCAACAGTCACAGAATTATCAGGTTGTCTAATTCCTGGCTTACTTCCTTAGGCTGTAGGTAATGTTTCCTCAGGTTGCAAAGTCAGAAATTTCCTTTCTTCTCTGTAATAAATGTAAATACAGTTTTAGGATTCAGATTTTCACGCTTTATATGCATAAGAGCCAAGATAGCTGGCTCCTGTCATGTCTTCAATATTCTGTGTGTTTAAACAGATCACCTGGCTAGGCAGCCTAATGGGAATTTAATACAAAAGATATTAAATGCAAATATACTTTTTAAATGTTGATTGCATAGCGACATTAATGTTCTTATATACAGAAAGAGAAGAGCTTCATCTTAGATGTTACATCTTCTCTCTTGTAATTTTTTTACAGCGATGAGAGTGCTTAACAAGGCAGTGGGGGCTGCAGAGGCATGCTGTTATACTAATGTAAAACTTAAGCAATGCCTTTAAAGAAAAGGGTGGGGGTTTTTTACAGTTTCTTTGGTAGGCTGCAAGCAGAGCATGATCTGCACTCTTTTGTAGCATCTTAAGCATGGAAATCTTTGTGCTGATAGAAGTTACAAAGCAGAAAACCCAGTCATCAGCAGTGTGTCCACTTACACAGAGCGCCCCAAAGATAGCAGCAAAAGGGAAAGAAAACCCCCAACCCATGTGCCTGTGCTTTCTGAACATCTGTCCAGCCTGGATGGGGTGACCCCAGGTACTGCTGGCATCCAGAGCTGCACTCACAGCACAGTTGCATGTGGCACAGGGTGGTCAGGACGATGTTGTTTGTACAGCTTGTAGTGATGCAGCAGAAGGATTTTGCAGCCACACAGAACTTCTTGGAAAAGGTGGTGTCCAGTCTTGTATTTATGTCCAGCTCTACTTTATTTAGCAGATTCCTGACCTCCTTTTTGTGATTGATGGTGTGTTGATTGATGAGAAGGTCAACAAGCACTGGCAGTGTGCACTTCAGCCCAGAAAGCCAGCCCAGTGCTGAGCTGCATGAAAAGGAGTGTGGCCAGCAGGGGAGGTAATTGGCCCCTTCTACTCTGCTCTTGTGACATCCCCCCTGCAATTCTGCGTTCAGCTCTGGGGGCCCCAACACAAGAGGGACATATTGCTGCTGGAGCAAGTCAGACGAAGCCACAGAGATGCTGCAAGGGCTGGAGCAGCTCTGCTCTGGAGCCATGCTGAGAGAGCTGGGCTCGGTCAGCCTGGAGAAGAGAATGCTCCTTAAGGGAGAGACCTTAGAGCAGCTCCAGTGCCTAAAGGGGCTACAAGAAATCTTGAGAGAGGGGATTTTACAAGGAGAGGTAACGACAGGACAAGGGGAATGGCTTTGACCTGAAAAAGGGAAGATTTAAGATTAGGCATTAGGAAGACATGGTATACTCTGAGAGGCGCTGGCACAGGTTGCCCAGAGAAGCTGTGGCTGCCCAATCCCTAGCAGTGTTCAAAGCCAGGTTGGATGGGGCTTGGAGGAAGCTGCTGTAGTGGAAGGTGTTCCTGCCCATGGCAGAGGTTAGAACTGGATGATGTTTAAGGTTTCTTCTAACACAGACTAGTCTGCAATTCTGTTCACAGGATATTTGTGACACATGGCCTTGAAGAGAGCTCATCTGTGTCACTCACAGTATTCAGGATGCTTGTAGCAACGTTCAAACCATGCTAGCCACAGAAGAGAGAGAGAGTCTTCAGAAGAGTTGATGTGTGGTGCTTGCTTGAATATTCTGGAATGGCAGCCATAACCTTAAACATTTTAAAGCAAAAATAACTTGCCTTGATACAGTTCGGAAAATAGAGCAATAAGAAATGCTTGCAGCTGAGCATTGTTCAACACCTCGTTTAGGGACAACAGTAGAAAAGCGTGAAGTCTTAAATTCTATTCCAAGTTAAAGAATACTTGTATTTTCATTCAACCACCTATTTATAACCCTTTCACTAATCTTGGAACAACCAGCTCAGGACCTTTTAAATTCAAGCTTCTGTCTTCTGTGTCTTCCCTAACATAGTTTCCATAGTCCTTCTCAAGGAGGCAAACTGCTGAGTCGGAGAACTGATGAGATGGTAGGAAACTTTTGATGTTTGAACTGTCAGTTCCAGCCCAGCAAAGACAATAACCAGGAGTTTGTTATAAAGCTATTTGTACAGAAAACCACAGCTTTTCATTAAGACCAAGTTCTGCTCTACCAGAGCCCATATAAAAAAATTACTTATGAAACACATCTTGTGCTAATCTCATTCTTGGTCTCACCAAACTATCTGCAAAGGAAACCAGTGTTGGCCATCACCCCAGGATAATGAATTTGCTGTTTCTTACTTGCAATAGATCTGGTTTCACATGTTTATGCTTAACTTGGAGAGACTACAAAGCTCTTCAGGATGTCCTGCCTTGCCCCCACCACTACAGACTGCTATCAGATGCTTTTCCTAGGAGAGGCTGGGTTGGTGCCAGTCTGGAGTGTTAGGGTTAACTGGGGCTATGAAGTAGCTGGAGGAGCACCTCTAGCTGTTCCAGAGTGTAGGAGCTGCCAAGTTACGCTAGGGTGATGGCTACCAGTGCACAACATTTGCGTGTGCCTCTGAAGTGTACTGATAAACCTATTCACATCTCATAGGTGGGCAAATGGGGACTGATTTCCATTGTCACCTCCTGCTTAATAGGCCTCCTGGGAATCAAACGCAGACGCTCCTTGTCTGTCCTCACTCCTACGGGAAGATGCTTTGCTTATAAACATCCAGATACTCTGTTGTCTCAGGTTTATTCAGACTCCCCCTGTGTAATTGCTTTCTTCCCTGTTTCTTGCTGTACATGTGAATCACTGTGGTTTGTCATAATTTATTTTTACAGCATGCTGAAATGTATAATAGCAAACTTACAAACATGCTAGGGATAAGCCACCTAAAATAGCGCATGTTTCTAATTATAAAGTTAAAGCTGCCTTTCTAAGCTATCTGGCTCTTTATTATACCTTGAACAGCCTTAAAATGTACTTGGCTACAATTAGACTTCCAGATACAATAGGGGAATTGTAAATGAAAACCATCCAGTGGAAAATTACACTATTAGCCTGGAGCAGTAGCCCTGATCTTTATGGTTTATGGTGCTGCACGGCCTACACATCCCGTAATGTTCAGTGAGTCCATAAAGTTGAGAGGACAGTCTCTTGAAAGCAGAACAGTTTAATTTTTTGAAAGAATTCTTTTATGATGGGTTTGTTGTGGGATTTTTTTTAACATTCCCAGGCTTTTTCACATTAGTCTGGTTTAAATGGAAAGTAATTTGTCTTTGCCTTACCAAGATCTATTGGGCAATGTTCCTGAAAGGGCTATGTTTAATTAGTTTTTCAGTCATGGTTTTGGCACCTGCAGAGTAAAAAATTAAAAATAAATAAAATAAAATAAATATGTGTAGATTTCTGTACAGGGAAGAGTTATAGTAGTTGTGATTTAAAGTTTATGTGTTCTGTGGTTGTGCTTGGATTTTAATACCTTATGCAGAGTTGCATCCTGATGGTCCAGCCCGGCTGCTTTATGAGAATGCTTTGCTGACTGCTAATTAAAGGCTGTGGTGCACACCTTCAGCCATCACTGATTCATCACAGTGATCATGGAAAAATGAGAGCGGCAATGTCACAGCTGGCACAAGAAGAAATGAACTAAAGCGACAAACGAGTGAGCAGGGATTGAGACCACATGCATCTAGGTTCCAGAGAGCAGTAAATAATTCAGGGTACTTGCTGTCTAAAGCTGTAATGTCCTGGTCTCCGAAAAGAAGCCATCGTGCTGGCTGAGATTGACTTCTGGAGCTAGCGGTCAGAATACAGACTCTTCTCTGCATCTGCTCACTGCAGTGGGAGCCAAGGGCATTTCAGATGCCATCAGAGATAGTTGGGTGGGGTCTTAAGTAATTATGTTAGTTGGCTTGGGGCACAGGATGTTAAAACTGACGTCTTGTCCTCTTGTGGGATTTTAATAGATGCCAGTTTGCAAGAGGCTTGCCCTAGTTGTTCAACAGCAACAGGAGAAGAGCTTTCACTTGGCTAAAAACAAGAGCAGTAGATGAGCAATTCTTGTGCTAGGGAAAAGGTTGGAGATCCTTATGTTTCGTTCCGCTTACTTCCACCTCTGTTTGTAGGTGACGTAATATTCAGGGCATTCAGTTCTGAATGTATCTGTACTTTGAGAGGTATTCCTGGCAGACAGGATCAATACTTTAATACAGTTCTCAAATGTTCTGTTGCAGGATGTAATACGTGTTCAGTGAAACTCCTTGGGTTATAAGAGGTAGAAGACCACTGATGTGTTTTGGATTAAAGTGATGTGCTTTGCTGTTTTCTCCTGAGAAAAAAGAGAAGTTTGCCAGTGGCATTTCCCTTCTTGTGTTTTTCTGAAATGCAGCAGAAAGAATTATAGTTTCTTTAACCATCTTCGGAAACGCACGTGATTCTTTTAGATTTGTACTTTGTCTTCAATTCATGGAGAACAGCTGTGGAATTGTTACTCCAACAACATAAGTGAATGTCTTAGCAGATGGCTGTCACACTGGCTGGGATGAAAGCAGAATATTCCATCCTGGTGTGGCTTGTTTGTTCTTAGATCCTGGTATCTTGACAAGGCTCAAGTAAGACTTTGCTGCTTTCATTGCAGTGTAACTATAGTGCTGCCTCCATAATTCTGCACTGAAGTCTTGCCCCTCTCCCCGTTTTTTCTTCTAAAACAAGGGAACAAAAGTATTGATTTATTTTTTTTTATCTCGGCACTAGTGCAACACTTCAATTAGAGAAATCTGAAGGGAAATGTAAAGCTCCTCCAGGTAGAAATAGTTTTACAAGGCACATACTGAGCCAGTTCTGTCAACAACACTTGTCTTAGCCCTTGAAACTTTCTTACCCCCATTGCCTTAACTGAGGAAAGTTTATTAAAAAGAAGAAATGGTGTTTGGACCATGTAATACTTTGCATATAAAATACCAACTTTGCTCAAATACCATTTAATCTCCTGTTTCTGAAGCAGGGATGAGTCTTCACGTTGCAGAGGCGCATGGACACTTACCTCACAGACTGACACAGATGTGGGAGTCTTAGAGTCTATTTTTTTCACCTGCGGCATTTTTGTGACAGTCATCTTGAATATGACATGGGAGGCACCAACCCCCTCCCTTTGGTGTGCCAGCAGAATCCGTGAATCAGTGTAGCCCAGCTGCAGTGGCTTCACAGACCTGGATCCTACCAGTTGATGCAGTCGTGGCTCCAGCAGTAAGCACTTGGGCTGCATGTATGAGCAAGGAGTGATGTGATCCCAGCCTCATTCCGTCCCCTCAAGGGCTGCGGCAGCTGCTCAGTCTGGTGAGCGCCACAGCTTTGAGGAGATGATCAGATAATAAGGCAGTCTATGCTGCCAGAAGAGCCATACCCGCCCTGTTTCAAGGAAAATGCAGCATACCAGCCAGAGCTGCCAGCTGAACTGTGCAGTTGTAAGTGATGGAGGAAATACAAAAACATACTGTGAGCAATGTCACAATTTGTGGATGAACAACTTGTCAGCTTGGCAGCTGATTGCAGTTGAACGGGGAGTGTGTTGCATTTGCAGTACAAGGCTGTAATTCAGGTTGTTACTCTAGACTGGTTTGTGTTCACCTGCTCTGTTAGTTTGTGCTATCTGGGGGGATGTGTTTGTGCTGTCTGTGGGGATGTGACTGGAAAGTGATTTTCCAAACTTTTCTTTTTATCCATCATCTGCAGGCAGAAGGCTCAAGGAGTCACATTAACAGAAGAAGCAGGAGATCCCCCTTCCCGAGGCTCAGTCAGAAACCCTGTATGCTCCCACAGGAAAACACCTTCACTGTGATAATTGCCTTCAGTCAACTGTATTGATGATATGAGACCCAGGCTACTTCTGGAGCCTTTTGGGAAATAGTATTCTTCAGGAGAAGCCTTGCAGCTGTTGCTGGATATAGCAGGGAGAGAGTGAGGGGGCCAGTGCAGCTTTAACATCTGTATTCTCCACATGACAACGCTCTTGTGAAATATATCTTGGCTCTGTATGAACCACAATACTAGCTCCTGTTCTACTTGGGGTATTTTTAATTTCTAGATTTCAAATATAGCGTGTTAGTGCAGTTGGATACCCGCTGGTGTGATGGAAATATAGAACAATTATTGAAATGTTTATGCAGGATGAGCAGGAGTGTTCATGAGTTCAAGGTGCTGGGCATGGT
Source organism: Psittacus erithacus (assembly GCA_009867235.2). Taxonomy (NCBI): domain Eukaryota; kingdom Metazoa; phylum Chordata; class Aves; order Psittaciformes; family Psittacidae; genus Psittacus; species Psittacus erithacus. The sequence goes on from WYDI02000303.1 coordinate 33,128, forward strand.
TGTAAATGAAAATCTGTTTGGCGCGGCTTCTGTGTAATTAAGATGCCACACGTTGCTTCTTTGTGCATGTGTCACTGTCAGCATCTCAGGATTATTGTGGCCATGATGGCAGGAGGCTGCTACCTCCATAATTTACTTGATATAAAAGCTGGACCTGAGAACTCGCAGCTCAAACTGGAGTTCAGCCATTCATGTGTTTTGGAAACTTCAAAAGCAGTCACAGATTCCTTGAACCCTGCTCCATTACAGCTGTGGGAGTAGTTATATCTGAAAACCCTTTGAGCAGTTGGAGTAAATGGCCCTAAACTGTACTGTTTGTGCAATTTAATATCCATTTCTGCTCAAAGCAATTCTGCAGGGATTTCACATAGTGTAAGAGCAGAATAATTTAATTTTGCTATGTTAAATTCTGTTAGCTCTCCTGCAAACAGGAAATAGTTCACAGCTTCTTGATAACTCTGAAACGACTGAGGTGGGAAATTTGAGAGAATTACATTTTCTCTGTGTAAGCGCAGGTGTATACTCAGTGTTGAATATTGCTCTGATTCAGATGCTTGCAAATTCTGCAAAAGTGGAAGCATAAAAGGCAGAGACAGGGTAGATGTACACCGTGCCCTGATGGTAAGCATAGTTCAGTCTTAATGTCATTCTTTGCATATGATGTTTATTCTGTGGCTGTGCAAACTTGGTGAAACACAGATTACAGCTAAATTATTGCCCTCCCTGCCACAGATGAACCACTTGAGATGTTTTCTGGTTGTGACCTGTTTCTGCGACCCTGTTCTGTTCGGCCCAGGTCACCTCTGTGTGCTGCCTCAGGATCACCCCACTTCACACCCCTCAGTTGAAAACTATGTTTCTGCAGACACTTTACACAAGCTCTTGTGATGATGCCCAATTGCCAGATATGATAGATTGTCCTATAGCTTAGATTGAAAACATTGCTGTGGAAGTAAGGTAGGTACAAGATGGAATTTTTCTTTGACAGTTGTAGAGATGAAGAAGAGTTGAAGTGGAAATGTAATCCATTTAAAGTAAATTGAAAGCCTCCCAAGTTTTGTCAAGTTAGAGTATACATTACAGGTAAGGTAGAGGCTGGTTGCTTCATGGGAAGTGAGATGTCTCACCCAGGAATTATTATCTCTTTACAAAAGACCCTCTTCAAGACTAATGGGCTCCCATTAGTGAGTGAAAATAAAAGGTCTGGGAGTAAGGAGAGGAAAATTGTAAGAGTAAAAGAAGGTATGTGAAAAAGCAGTAAAGAACAAGCCAACCTAAGATCCTGTCCTGGGATAGCTGCACTTAGCTTACAGGCTAATCATTATGATTTGTGTTACCGGTACATCCTGTGATTATGCATTGTAATGGGCCAGGACTCTGCTGCCTCTTTTGAAGGTCATTACAATGCACTTAGGTATCTTTTGTTTGTACAGCCTGAGCATCAGCTTAGATCTGTGTGCAGTAAAGTATGCGGAAGATACACCCAGGGGTTAGGCTATATGTAGATCAGCTTTTTAAAATGTGCATTTGATCTAAAGCATCAGAAGCTCTCTCTGAGCTGTGGTGCTGGAGGCAGGGACCTAATGAGACTACTTTAGTACAGCTCTAACATACACATTAGATAGGCATAAGAAAGACAGTCAATCTTTCAAGGTTTAAGGAGCACTTTCTGAAAGTGCCTTCAATTAGTGGCTAATGACAAGCTTTCTTGTGATTCTCTTGTTATCTTGTATAGCCAGATAATGAGAGTGATCACCTAGAGAAACATCAATTTATTTACCATTTTTTATTTCATTGGGAGGCTTCCGGATATTTGAGCCAGCAACCTTCCTGGTTTGTTCCTCCGTAAGTCAAGTGTCTGAGTTCAGCTTCAATATATCACTACTCTGAAGATTTACATTTCAAATAGCTTTTTCCAGCAGCATTGATGTTGCAAACCTTAAGTTAATGCACAAAAATGCTTCTACACCACATAAGATGGAACTAGTAGGTAAGGAAAACAGTATGTCTTTCACATGCCTGTCTTCTTAATGATAATGGCATTTAAAAGATCTACAGAGGGCTGTTTTAGCTAAATATCTTATGTCCACCTCTATTTCAAAAGAGAATAATGAACCAAAAGTGTTTCTGTGCCCACCCACATGTTAATTGAAAGCTGTGAAGACAAAGAGGTAGAACCAGGCTCAAGGGACTTTCCTTACATAAAATTTATGTGAACCATCTCTCCTGTGTTTGTCTAAGCTATCCTCATTAAGCTAAAAGGCTTCAGTGGTCATAGGAGGTCTTCTTAATGCTTCCCCTTGTATTAATCTATAGGCAAGTTATAAACCAGATTGAAACTCTTTGCAGAAGATCCCATGCTTACATTTTATTGACTCTTCTCTAGTCTCTACTCTTCTCACACTGTGCACAGCAGAAGAAACAGACACAAACATGGACCTAGCCTCCAAACTTACAACCAAGAAGGTACCTTAGGAGGGTAGTTGTGCATTTTTGCTTGCTTTTTAAGGTCATGTGTTGCTCTTCCCCTTTTAATTGCAAGATTCCTATATGAATGAGAACCGCAGGAAGAAGAAATTCTCAGATGTGACAGATTGGTAGAGAGGCAACTCTTTACATTGATCAGGGATGTGTGACGTTGGGGAGCTCTGTCTGAATTACAGTAGCTTGGATGATAATGAGAGTAACTTCCTGAGAAAATTAACTGAACAAAGAGCATGAAGTTGTTCACAAGGCAATTCTGGAAAAACATTTTGCTGGAAAAGGAAGATGATTGGATGAAGAAAGAAGCCTGTGTACTGAGACCAGCCTTCAAAATGTTTGGGGAGCAGCCTGGCCTGTGAGACTTGTGATTTGTTTATGTAATTTTCTGCTTAATATCAAGTGCTTGCAGGAAGGGACCACTTTCCAGGATTGTAATACAGCCCTGGAACTGCAGCTCCTGACCGCTCTTTTTTTTCCCTGCAGTGTAGTTAGAAGTGTAATATTGGTACTTACTGCCTTCTTGTGCATACTATCAAATGTATTCAGTAGAAAAGCATTTATGAAGATGCTCAGTTGCAGGGGCCGGAACCCTGGAGGAGGACCCAGCTCTCTTGCTCCTGTGTTGAACAGCTTCACTTTTCTGGATCTGGCTTTACCCAAATATAAAATAGGGAATGATTCAGACCTCTCCTGCAAAAACACTTTGAAAGATGAAAAGGAGGGTAGAAAGGCTGAGACGCAGAGAAAATAACTTAGTGTCACTGCATGGAACAGGAATGAAGCCATCTGTGCATTGTGGTAACAGAGACAAAAAGGCAAACAAAAGTTCATGGAGATTAAAATGCAGACAAAAAAACTGTGAAGTCATTCTAGATCAGTAATGTATTGCCTGGGACCTAAAAAAGGTATTGTGGAATCAGGAAGAGTTTGGCAGTTTGTAAGAGAGAAAGAAACAATGAAAATACTGAGATTGTTTCTTCTTGAAGAAGCAAATAGTAGGAGGTATTCTAGAGAAAATAATCAAGGAGGTAATAAAAGAGATAAGGGGTTAGTAGATAACTGAACTCCTGCTCCAAAACACAAGATACCAAGACCTTAGTGGGACTAAAAGACACTGATCCCAAAGCTGAGTCAGTTGGGGGAGTGGAGGAGGCTGGGATACAAGTTCATTCCTACAGCTTATGGACCTGCTGGCGCAAGATACCAGTTAATGGATAAGGAGGATGCAGGGTTCTACACAAAGTAAAAACAAACACTCTGAGAAGGAGTGCACATTCTCTATTCAATATCTCTGGCAGCCATCTAATTACGGAGCTTGAAAGAGAACCTCCCCAAGCACCATGTCATCCCAAAGACATTTCTTACCTTGTCTGGGGTCAATGAGCACAGGCCTCTGGTAAGATGGAGGTAAAGATCAGGGCTGCTGCTCTGATTTGTTATAACAGTTCTCTTGCTCTTACTTGGAGTATTCTTGCTCTCCCAACTCTCAGAGAAGAATGGCTGTGCAGGCACTAGGCATGTTGCTGGCAAGAAAACTGGCAGGGTTGCAAATCGGGTTACGAGACATGACAGTGCATTGGGGGAAGGATGGGTCTGCCAGATACAGAATGACATGGCAGAGCTATGCATACACACGATGAAGGCATAACACCAAAATTCCCCTGACAACCAAATAAGTAATTCTGTGGGCTGTTCCGTGGCATCTGGTATGATACATAGTGTCTAAGCACTTCACCAAGTCCTTGTTCATCTCTGCAGCCCTACTGCAAGGTGAGGGATTGGAAAGCATAGATCCCCCTAATCGTTTTAAAATCCCTTTCCTCTCATGATCGTGTGACTGGATGAATAAGGTCTTGAGACAGAGACCTATTAAGGCCTAATGATTTTTTGCCCTCTCCTGAGTTATATTTCTTCACCTGCACAAAGTGCATGTACCTCTCACTTTGGTAGCATTTGTAAGTGTTCAGCAATATCACACTGCAGGGCTGTGTTCCAGGAGCCCAACAGAGGAGGAAGACTTTATTAGTGACCTTTTGTGGGAAACCTCGTTTTAGAGACTTGCTATATTTCATGTAAGAGCATAAAGCTCCCAATTCTCAAGGACAGCCCCATGTTGTATAACCACATCTTTCCTTCTCTGCGCTCCACTCCCCTGTTCCCCAATGGTCTTGCAACTTACACAAGAAATCACATACTTTGGCTTCTGTTCCTACCTTGTGCAGCCCTGATTTATCCCCTGTGTGGGACCATGGTGGCTTCTGAGTTACCAAGGGTAAGGGTTTACATGAATATGTCTTTACAGACCAATCTGTAAAATATAGGTTGCAGGGGCTCAAATTAGGCTGCGGTAGATATATCTGAGAGCTTGGCAAACCAGCCCTGCTAGTTTTTTCTAATGTCAGTTCCCTGCAGTGTTAACAGGGGGAAGTGAACCATAAGGGAAATCCAGCATGGCCCAGCACAGCAGCTCTGAGCACATTGCTCCACCGCCAGCCTTAACTGAGTTCAGGCTACAGAGCCAGTTAGGTTCCTAAATCCCTTCATTGCAAGAAGGCTTCTGGAGCTTCACTGGCTTCTGGAGCTTCACTCAAAGATAGTCCAGGACCGGCCAGGGAAGCACAAGAACCAGCAATGGCTGGTTGTTGTCCTTCATGTGCACAAGTCCTGGCAGAGCACAGAGGTGCATGGTACCACATATGTCTGACAGCTGTGTCTTTTTAACCCTGGTAGCCTCTCAGTGTCCCTGCCCTGCCTCTTCCTTGTCTTCTTGGACCTCTTCTTCTAGCAACATTATTCAGCCATTCCTATTTCCCCTCCTGGCTACCTGTCTAGCCTGCTTCCCTTTCTCCAGTCAGCTCTAATCCCCTCAGCAAACCATGCCTTTCTTCCCTGCTCATCCCCTGTTAGTCCCTTGCCTGTATCAGCCTCAGCCTCAGCCTGTAGATGCTGAGAGGGATGTTATTTAGAGGGGAAGGCTCAGGGTGACAAAATGTTCTTAGCACCTCACCCCAACAAAAACCAGAAATATGTATATAAAAATAAATTATCGTGTATGTAATATAAAATAATTTTTATATATAATATAAATTATGTAAAAATACATCTGTATTTCAGGTCAGTCACAGAGAAGTGTCCAGAGTGCAAAATTTCACCCCAAAGAGTAGACATTTGGCAAATGTCAGAATGCAGTGATTTGGGCAATCACACTTGCTGAGCAAAGCAGGCAGAATCCTTCATGGCTCACAGCAATCTGCCTTCCAGCAAGGCGTTTGGGAGCCCCAACACAGAGTTTTGGGGCTGCTCTGTACCTCCGCAGCAAAAGCAGCAGCAGTGCTGAGGGAGCTGAGTAAAGAGCAGGAGCGGATGTGCATGTGCCTCAGCCAGTCCCAGGGAGCACCGATGCTGTGGCCACCCTTTCATCTGCCTCCCCAGCTCGAACAGGGATCTGGTTTGGCTTTTTGTGCGTGCAATGAGCTCCCTCAGCCTCCTGTTCCCACCTCGAGTGGTGCTTCCTCCCATGCGCCGCAATCTGCTGCGGCTTCTCGAAGGGGGCCAGGGACAGATGGCTTGTTTTCAGCTGATAAAGGGGCTGCCTTCAAAGGAGAAGTGAAGCAGAAGCCGTCTGGCCTGATATCTCTTTCTGGTGCTGTCAACGGGAGGCCAAGGAGACAAGCTGGAGCCGGATGGAGATCAGCTGCATTACGAGGAGCACCAAGGGGAGACAAATTCTCCTCTAAAAACCGTCTCCTTGTGCTGCTAAACAGTGTCTGCTTGCCTTTATTTGAGACAGCTTCTGCCAAGCCCAGTTTACCTTAATATTTAAGGTGTGCTCTGGTCTTTTCTCAGCCTATATGCTACATGAAAGATAACAGCGCTCAGTATCTTCATTCGCTGTCAAGGGATGGCTGGGAATGCTGCTGGCATTTTGTGTTCTGCTGACTTTTAAGTTCAATGTGGTAAAATCCTAACCAGGTTTGTCGCTTCCCATCCACAGTATATTGACAGCACTGTCATATGTATATGGCTGTCGGACATCTTGCTGACCCCAGCCCCAGCAGATAGCATGGGGCTGGCAGGCGCTCCAAGACCTAAGCTGCAACCCTGCAGTAACTAAGGGAATTGGGAGTAAACTTAGCAAATAGGAGAGATGATAATTCTGCCACTTCTGGGCATAAAAATAGGTTTTTCTTCAAGATCCTCAATTTTGCACTTTTTTCTTCAGGATTGGGAGGGCAAGAAGCATCCTTGCACTTTGGAGACAGAATAATTTATAAGCCATGCTTATAAAAATTAACTATTTCCCTTTAAGTCAGCTCCTGTGCCATTGTCTTGGCTTCCCTAGTTAGTCACATAATGAGGATATTTCTAATACAACGTGTAAAGGGAGAAGGGAGCCACACAGCACTTTATCAAAGGAGAATCTGTATCCCCCCAGATGCTAATTAGCCACGGAGACACAGGCATGGGGAGCGGGGGCAAGGCAAGCTCTTATTTTAGAAGCCCTCACAGTTTTTGTGCCCTCACAGTTCCTCACGCCAGAGCTGGAAAGCTATGCCAAGATAGAGAGTGACTTGAGATCTCCCTCGGCTTTCACATCCCCACCCCTCAGACGTGTTTGCCATGCTGCTGCTCCTGCTGCTGTTTGTGGGGTTATTTCTGTCGCAAGCTTAGCTAAACAGAAACTGTCTCCTTATAAATATGGAAACCTGATGATTGAGCTCGCCGTCTCTTGGGACAAGTTGGAAGCGTGCTAAAGAGAAAAGGGCTGCTGAGCAGTCAGTTTGGTGGCTTTACTTTCTGTACTAGTGGAGAAAAACCAGTACGGTTTTAATGCTGGGATCCAGTTTTGCAGGATGGGCAAATGGCTTCTCAGGCCATGCTCACAGCAGTGTGCTGAAGACTTTGAACTGGTGGTCACACTGAGCATGGCAAGATAAGGACAAGAACAGTCCTGCCTGGGGCTGCCCTTTCAAAACCATTAGTGTTACCCACCATGATCACAGCTGAACCACTCAGCCTGGGCTGTGGGGTCAGGAGGCAGCACTGGGTGGGTATGAAAGCATTGCCTAGGGTGGTGTCTACCACTGAGATCCCTCCTGTCTGCAGTGTGACAGATACTCTTGGTGCGTGAGCCTTGGAGGGCTGCTCATCTTTTGGGTTGTGTTAGAAGAGTCTTTGGGTTTAGATTTGTTGAAAATCTTTGGACACCACTGGGAACCCGTTATTATTCCTGAGAAATCTCTTTAAACCTCCATCCTAGGATGGTGGGCCCTCACAGTGCTTCTTCAAGCATTTATTTGGATCCTGCTTACAGCCTGTCTCCTTTCATTCTTTCCTGGGGCCAGAGGTAGCTTTGATTTTGGACAAATGCGCAGGTGTTTGCTCTTCCTTCAGCATCCTGACTACATTCAGCATCCTTCCTTCAACATCCTGATGCAGCCTTTGCAGATCTTCATCTTCCCTAGAATGCAGGATGCTGAGTCCTTGAGATTTCCATGCTGGTGACTCTAACTCTTTCCTGACCCAGTTTTGGCTGAGTACCCAAGGAGAGATGCAGTGATTCCCTGCTGATAGCACTTACAACATCCATCCATGCCCTTGATCATGAGTGCAGGCAAAGTGCAGGTGTATAAGCTCAGCTTGTATAGACAGCAAGTGCCCTGCTGAGGGTGCCTTGGGTTGAAGGCAATAGACCTGGCAAACATGAAGTGAGTGTGCGATGAGAGGGCATCCTGTGGTTTTGACATGAATCCAGAGGCTGAAAAAATGCTCTGCAGTCTGCACACATTTTCATTCCAGGAATGTCTGACATTAAGCTAACACTCAGTGGGCGGCATTGTCCATTGTGGGGGGTCTCAATGACTTGAGACCTCAGTCAGAGAACCTGCAGAGCCAGATTAGCCCTGCCATCTGGGAGAAGGGAGATTTACTAGGTGCAGGAGAAAGGCAGAACCAAAATGATTGATGGAGAAGCAGTGAACAGGAGAAGCAATCAAACAGCTCAGAAAAGGATCCTGAGGCATTGGATTAAAAGTGCCAGGTGAATTCCAGGAGCAAAAAGCAAGACCTCATTCATCATACATGTATAGGAGTTGAACGCGTAAAAATCTTCCAGCTTTCTTAAACTAAAGGTCCTGACTGCTAACTGGAAAAGGACAAGTGGCCCCAGAGGAACGCTAGTAGTAGCTGTGATATTGAACCACAGATTGGTCTATTGAAGGTATGGATGTGGAACCATCTTAGCTTTTCCTGCTATTATTCTTACAGCCAGGCTTCAAAAGCTTTGTAACGTCATATTTGCTACAGTGGATCCAGTCCATACCTTATAAAAGCTATTACCCAATTTCCAGGATTTTGAAGGGCACTTAGATCACTGGAACAAAATTCTCCTACTATTATTTGTACTGTGCTGAGATATTTTTGTCAGAATATATCATTTCCGCAATATCTGCCAGAACCAGCCAACATTTTTAGTGTTCCCTGTGGGCAGACTTTGATTTCGTCTTTCATGTACAGCTGGAACAGCCTAGCTGCCTGTGGAGAGGATCTGTAAAGCATTCTGTATATGCCCATGACCATGGCATTTCAGTAGAGATGGCACTGCTTGTCTTACACCTTCTCAGCCATTTTCGCCAGATGTTGGAGTTGCCTATGGGAAGGAAACACAGTTCCTCTCTGTCACATGGGAGAGTCTCTGATTGTCTTCATTTCGGTTAGAAAACTCAACTTGCTCTTTGAAAATAGACTTTTCCTCTTGGTGAGGCTCCTTGTAAGCCTTGAAGGAGTAAAGATGGGACACAACTTTGAAAGAAGGTCTAAACACTAACCAACAAGCATGAATTCAAGTCACTGAATTGTCCTCTGTGGTCCTCTGTGCCCACAAGGTCCTCTGTGGTCCCTTGTGGGCAGCACAAAGGCTATCTACAGCATTGAAATTTTCTATACGATTCAGCTACAGTAGCCAAGAGCCTGAGCTCCTATCCCTGCCTTTGTCCTCCAAATAGACCCTGACTTTGTTTCTGACATGCTTCTCAATTTTCAGTCATTTTGAGGGTATCCTTCCTCATGAGTCAAGTTTTAAAGAGCAGTTGTAAAGTTGTTTGGGGGTTTTTGAGATCCTGGTTTGGCCAGATGCCGGTTGCTAAACTGATTCTGACAGTAGCTACCAAGGAATTTGTGTTGCTTTATTGCCTTAAATACTCATATGTCTCCCAAAGTGATACAAAAGGAAAGGTGTAATGTCCATCCTTTATAAGGAAGAAAATGTTTTGGTATTGAAGCATCCTGAAGACATACCTCAGTTAATAGCTGGTTTTAAATAGTTATTGCATGCCAGCTGCCTGGCAAGGACTGCAGGGAGTTAGGGGAGTGCACTGTGGCATTTCTCTAATTTGCAATGTTAATGATCCAATTTAAGTAATGTAAAGTTAGCACAAGATACCAAACCTATAAAAGCATGTGGTAATAGTGATGGCTTACGTGTGTGAGAAGTGCCTGGAGGGAAATACAGTCTTAAATATACTCTGTCATGATTGAAAGGAAAGGTCCGGGGGCTGCTTGTGCTTTTGGTTTCTTGGAGGGAAATCTAACAGAAATTGTGTAATTACTCCCATTTTTCTTTGTCGCTCAGTTGCTTTTCCAAACCATTTGGTCTATTTACTGAACTGGTGCTTCCTCTGTTACCGTAGACTCCCAGGATTAGTCATACATCATCATCTAAAAAAACTTTCTTCCCTGTGCTGCGTGTGTCGGCTTTGATTAGGAAAACAGACCCTCTGAAACATCTTGTTCTCTTTCCACAGCTTATGCCTTTCTGTTTGCTGCATTTTTTTCAGCTTGAACGTGGCAGTCAGGCAGACCCTTCATAGCCGTGGCTCCAAGGGAGCATTTCAGCACAAGCAGTGTGGCTCACGCAGGCAGATTAGCACTTCTCCTCTGCCCCCATTTGAAATGTAGCAAAGATCTGAACTCACGTGACAGTGAGTTGAGCTACCCTGACTGCAGGTGTACACAGTAAAAAGGTCATTTCAGTGGTGTTCTGGTTCAGTTTAATTGATACGACTTGACATCTTAACCATGCAGAAAACTGATACTGCTGGCTTTTGAATTGCTGAAAGAAATGCCTTCAAATACCAGTTTGTGTTACACTTATAAATGAATCAGTTTCGAAATTCCGATCTTGTAGGGATATTGCAGGCCTAATTTATTACTGCTAAGTAAGATCTGTTCAGCGGTTGCTCAGAGAAGAACAGCGATGTTGTAACTTGTACATTGGGAGAACTGGTAGAAAGTTGATAAACAGTTGTCATTTATTACTTTGTTGAAACTGAGTCAGTAGCTGTCAGGATGTATTTCAATGCATCAGCTGCTGTGTCACCAAAATGCATTTGTTTTCACTTTGGTACAGGGTGGTGATGCTGAGATGAGCAGTTAGGGCTCTGGATCCAGCAGCATGCGCATGTGGATAAAAGTGACTAGAATGTCTCCCTGGGAGCCTTCTGCTCTTTTCTGTGTGTGATTCTGGAGGTTCTTTAACATCTGAGACTTAGAAAAAAGGTGGTTTTCTTCAGCTTACCCAGAGAGAAGATGAAGGCCAGCTATGGTCCTTGGCAATAGGTAGGGGAGTTTGGAGAGCCTCTCATTCCCAGGATAAACTGATCTTCTGCCTAAATGAGTCTGGCTTAGAAGCAGGCTCCTCTTCTCTTAAGACAGGTGGAGGAAAGGGACCTGAAAAGATCAGGGATCTTGCCGCCTTGTACCAAATTTAGATGAGACTGCCCCAAAAGCAGATCAGCTCTGTTGACTTTTCTCTGTGACAAATTATTTTCTAATCTGTTCTTGCAACAGCGATTTCGTATCTTCATTGGACAGGTGTACAGCTCCTTACCCTCTGCAGTTTTCTCTGAAATTGCCTTCCAATCCTGCTCCAATTTAAAGTAGTAATTTCTTATTCTAAGAAACATAAAAAAAAAAATTTACTCCCTTTTTCACTGTGGCAGCCCTGTCTGTATCTGAATGTAGATACTGTATCTCTCATTAGTCTTCCCCTTTCTTCTCTAAACAATCCCATTATTCTAGTGTTCCTGTATGGTTGTAGCTTCAAGGTTTATCTGTAGGACTGCTGAGGGGATTACATCTTCCATGAAATAATGAGGTCCAAAACTGTATGTTTAAGCATACAGTTGTGTTGAAGCAGAAGCCCAAAGGATGCAAAGGAGAGCATTACAGTGTCTTTTGTGGGGCTTGCAAGTTCCATTCCTGCCGTTCATCCCCCTGTGACGCTTCCCTTTCTCCTGCCGGAAATGCCATTACTGACCATTGTTCATCTGTATGGTGGATTTAGCTTCATCCACTATAAATCTGACAGCCTTTGAGCTTCTCCTTTTATGCAGTTTCTTACACAGAAAGATGATGCATATCTCGGTTCCCAGTGGCTTTGTTCACAGTGGGGTTTTTAAAGCATTTTATGTCCATAGATATTTCATGCCTGTATTGTAGTGATGCCTGGATGCTGCAAAGGTCTGTTGTCCAACATACTGGTGAGATGCTGCTTTTACCCCCCTGTGCACATCAGGCTCCCCAGAAGCCTGCTGCCTATAGCTGCGTTTCTCAGGATTACCCAGTGCAGTACAGATGGAGGCAGAGGAAATCTGCAAATGGCATAGGATTTTCTGTTCCAAGGGCAGGGAGACTGAAGGCATAAATATTTATTAGCAGGAGCAATGTTCTTGCCTGAGAGTCTTGGATAACAACATGGGGATGATAGAAACTGCTCAGTGACCTGAATGTACCCCCTGTATTGGGGGTGCATGTGGTTTCTCACTTGCTTTCCTGTGCACTAAGTTAAGTCTCCCATGCACAGAACATCTATCAGTTTTCTCCAAACTCAATATTTGATGTGGGAAAGAAGCAAAACACTTGGGCTTGTCCTTTCTTGTTAGCATTTGTTTGCAGCAAGTGAATCCACATGGGCAGCTTCAGAAAGCAGAAATCTACTGAGCTGCAAGCACTCACTGTAGGCTGTCGCACATGTTGGTACTGAGAGTACCAGCATCTTTAAGTTAGAAGACAGCAAGCACATCATTGCTTGGTAGTGGAGAGAGACGAAGGTAGCTGGATGATACTCCTGCACAGTCAGCTCATACTGGTTCAGTTGATGATCAGAGCAAAATCTCTGAACTACGGAGAGGAGTGGTAAGTAAAGCCCTGTATATTGTGTCTTTCCTAAGAATTAGGGGGCAAGGGTGATTGTGCCCTTCTGGTTTTTAGCAAAAAGCAGAGCTGCTTTAATGATCATATAATTTCCCACAGACAGCAAAGTGGAAAACATTTTCTTAGGGCTAGAACAGTGACTGATTTTTACACTTGGCAAGGGTGGGCTGTTACAGACATCTCGGTTTCCAATTATAGAATCACAGAATAGAATAGTCAGGGTTGGAAAGGACCTTAAGATCATGAAGTTCCAACCCCCTTCCCATGGGCAGGGACACCTCACACTAAACCATGTCATCCAGGGCTCTATCCAACCTGGCCTTGAACACTGTTGGCGTGTTTCTAAGGGAGCTGAAGGGCTTAGAAACTGCGTGTGCCCATTCTCTTCCACATGCACTGGGGTCCCAGGGGATTTGCTGGATGGAAAGAAGAGGTTTGTTAAGCTACTGTCCCCGTGCGGGTTATTGGGAGAGGTAGGTGATAAGAGTAAAAAGGCTACTGACCTGGTGCATTAAGGCAGATGTTGGTTTTTTCGCTATGCACTGCAAAACCAAAAGGAGGGATTTAAAAAAGGAGGAAGAATAAAACCCTGCTGTGTGTCGTCCCCCTTAAACTCCTGATTTTGGTTTGAAGTGTTTTCAGCTTCTCTCTTTGCTCCTGTATATTGAGGATTCACAGCACTCGTGCTCCGTGAAGGTTCACTGGCATTAATTTCCGTTGTTCAGAAACAGCACGTGGTGCACACAGAGTAGGACGTGGCTGTACTTAGCAGGAGAGCAGTTTTTGTGGTCCATTTTGTCAAACCTAGAGAAAAAAACAAACTAGTAAGGAACCACCGCTCCGTTTTGAATGCTGCGGTTGTGTATGCCCAATTAAGCTGTGAGCATGTGGGGAGAAAACTTTGGCTAAACTCTGTTTCTGGCCAAATATTCATAAAGTGGCCTCATTTAATGTATTTTTCCCCCTAGGAATGAAATTATAAGGAGGCCTCAGGAACAAAAAAGCCCTTGAAAGTATTAAACTTCCATCGCCGTTTAGAACCCCTGCAGCTACATCTCAGCACTTTCCTTTTGATTGGGAGTGTACCCCCAGCAAGGAGAGAGAAATCGTGTTGTCTGGCCTGGGACTGGTCACACCATGTAGCTGAGATTTTGATGTTGGGGTCAGTGTGGAATGCATCAGCCTGGAGAGGCTTGTAACAAACAACAAAATCACCAAGTGAATTGCAGTAGCGAAATCCTGCAGTGAGTCTTGGTGTGCTCACAGGCATTCACAAGCAAGAGGCTAATTAGTCAAGTAAATGTTTCTCTGAGTGGATGAGATACAGAGAAAGAAATGCACCCGTTCAGTATGCACAGAAGAAAAGCGTGTTCGTGCAAAGAGGCAGCTCCAGCCGAGCTGCGTGGGAATGCTGTCGTTCTCGCAGACAGGGTTGTTACTATGGAGTCTTGTGCGTTGCTGCAGAACATATATGAAGTGATGGATGGGAAATACAACAGTGCCTTGCCACTCCTGGGACGGAGATGGATACCCATTGGCACTGGGGATGCTGTCTCTGGCCCAGCTTGGTTTCCTTTTCAATACGTCTTGCTCTGTGGAGGGAGCAATTTTGCCTGTGTTTGCAGTGGTGGTCACCCAGAAGCTGCTGGTGCCTTGTGATCCCTCTGTGCAAGTCATGGGTCTGTTGTGCGGCCATAACAGGCCTGCAGGTCTGCTGTAGAGATGCCATGCTGCTAGGGCAGAAAAGGGTTGTTCCAAACCTTGGAGATGAATTCCTGGTATGGACTTGCATTATTATGGACTCTGCTGCTGTGTCCTTCATCTGTCCCATGTCAGAAGCAGGGATATAGTCTCCACCACTTGCCAGGCCTCCTCTATAGTCAATGGGGAGAGGGAGACACATCTCCAAGGGTGGATTCATCTCCTTTTAAGATGAATGTTAAGACATGATGAAATGAGATGCTCCTTGAAAATCATCTTTGGTTTTTCTGGAGTTCTAGGGATCCTTTCCTATTTTTTTGGCCTAGAGCCCAGCTTTGAGGTTGCTCCAGCTGAGTCCTCTGGTCCAGGACCAGAGTCCAAATCATCACTGGCACCTCAAAATATTTCTCCTGTCACTCTGTTCATGCAGATGGATGTCTAATCTCACTGGCAGATCACCCACAAGGAAAAGCTACTGTCAGCACATCAGCTTCTGGAGAAAATAAGATCTGGTTTTGATTTAAAGAGTTCAAGCATGATTCTAACAATGTGAACCTGAGTTAGTCTGGGTGGCCAGGTTCCTCCTCTGCCATGTTAACTGCTGGTTGTGAGCTCTCCTGGCTCTATGCTGGACTGCACCACCACAGTATATGGCCATCACACCATGTCCTTAACTGTAATATGTCTACTCCCATGCCCTCCTGCAGCCAGCAGATTAGGGCTCCAAGGACTTGTTTGTGTTCAGTAGCACTAGGGAGCATCCAGCTCTTGGAGTCATGCTCCTTAAAAATGGCTGTATCCTGTCTTTTCCCAGAGTGTTGGATGTAAGAGTCTCATCCAGGAAGCCTGGACTCGGGTGGTGCCACTTGTCGTCTTACACATTCCTCTTGGAGAGTTTCTAGCATGCCTGGGAAACAGCCATACCCTATACATTATCTGGCTATTCGCATGAATATCCTTTCCTAGAGCTTGGATTCTGGTCTAGCTCCTACATCTGGCTGATCCAGTGCTTGGAGGATACCACAAGAACTGGTCTTTGGCTGAAATATAGAATAGGTTCTAACACAGAAAATAAGGATGGGTTTTTCAAGTCAGATGAAAGGTCTCAGCTACCCCTGTATCGTGTCCCCAGGAGTACAAGAACATCATGAGCCTGTAGTGGTGCCTTCCTGGTTCTCTTCTTCCATAGATATGTGCCTGTTATCTGGTGGAACCTGTCATCCAAGATCTCTTCCTTGAGTGGTACTAGCTAGCTACAGCTCATAATTTTAATTTATAAAGTTGGGATTGTTCTTTTGTGTACCACTTCACTTTTAGCTTCATTTAATTTCAGCTGCTGTATTTTTGCCATTCAGCTGCTTTATTTTGCTGTTTAGTGTGATAAATCCAAATTTACATACACATATAGGTGTATGTATATGCATGCATGTCCAATTTAATTTCTAGCTTCGTGGAGGAAAAAAGTGAACATGTTTGAAAACATTTTTAATTGTCATGATAGTGCTGAGTAGAAAGAGTTCTAACAGGTGCGAAGTTTGCTTGAAAGGACTTTAAATATTCTTAGATACTGGTAGAACTGCTTGAATTGGTAGTTTGTCTCTCTCTGAACTCTTTGGTGTGCTGTAGCAGAGACTACCTGGGTTAGGTTGTATGCAAGTAGACATAATGGGGAGCTTTGGCTTTTGGGAGCATTTTAGTGACAAAGAAGGATGCTGTGCTGCTAACAGATAACTGAAATTAGATCTTCCCAGTTAGCCATGAAAGAGATTCAGTATTGGAAGTACAGGCGTCTTTATTCCTCTCCCAAGAGGACCGGAGATTGAATTCTCCCACTCATTCAGTCCTTATTCCTTCTGAGCTGGATTTTCACAAAGAGCTGGTCACAAACTTTTTAGTTTTAATCATGAGGTTGACTGGTCCACCTGAGACTCGGCTGAAACTGTAAATGCACTTCATGCAACACTCAAGAGTCATCACAAGAAAATGGTTTGGGTCTGTTGCCAACCCAGGCTGAATTTGAACTGGTGACCCACCCTCCACATCCATCATATAAGTCTGATGTTGAAATCTGGCTTTTCCAGAGGTACTTTTAGCATGCTAAATGTGCTTCCAAAGTCCTGCTGTTTGCCTCTGGGTTTCAGCCATTCAAAACACTGGTATGTTCTCTGTTCACCCTGAATGTGGGGGGGGATGGACTTTCCTAACCGCAAGTTAGAGAAGAGACTGCATAACTTTTAGCTAAACCATTTTGTTTTGTTTCCTTTTCTCTTTCAACAGGATCCAACAGCTGCATCTATTTCGGACAGAGATTGTGATACAAGGGAGGGAGAGACTGTAGCCATGAACTATAAGCCG
Organism: Psittacus erithacus; assembly: GCA_009867235.2. Taxonomy (NCBI): domain Eukaryota; kingdom Metazoa; phylum Chordata; class Aves; order Psittaciformes; family Psittacidae; genus Psittacus; species Psittacus erithacus. Next base: position 49,880 of record WYDI02000303.1, read on the forward strand.
TCCCCACTTCAAGTGAAATTAGGTGAGTCTGCTGATGGAAAGTGAAAAGGATGAATCCAAGGTCTGAAATACAATGAGGTGCTCATGGGATCATATGCAGATCTCCATGTATGTGGCTGAGCAAGCCAGCTTGGATCCAACAACTTTCAGAGCAGTTTTATCATTGTGATTCTGCTGCTGAGGGAACTGACCTACAAACATGTAAGAACCCTGTACCTTGGGGTGTGGTAGAGGAAGAAAGCTATTCCTTGAAAGAAAGACATAGCTTTTTAAACCCACAGATTTTTATTAAGCTAAGATCAAGGCTTGGCCAGATAAAGAATGTAGATAATATAGAGGGACTGTAAAAAAGGAGAGAAGACAGAATAACTGCAAACAAAAGGGAAGGGATCAGAGGCTTGGGCCACTACCAGAAAAAGACAGAGCTGTGTTACTGTGAGAGAGAGACTTGTAGGTCTGTAAAGGGTCACATACCTCATTCTATTTCTGAGCAATATTTTTTAAGTTCTGGAAGCAGAATCATCCAGTGAGCACAATGCGCTGCTTCCTTGCAAGGCTAATGTTTACCGTAGGACAGCAGTCCATACATGCCTGTTCTGCCTCCAAAACCTGGGCCACTATTGTGCCACAGAGCCTCAAGAACCTAATGAAGGAACAGTGTGCTTTTTGCTTAGAATATGGATGTAAAATAGAATCTTAAATCTGAAAAATTTTGCAATGAGATCAGGATGCAGTCCCCTGGCTGTCCTTCACATCAGTACAAATGACACTGAGAGAATGCTGCTGGAGCTTATTGAGGGTGACTGTGCCGTGTTGGGAAGGCTTTGAAAGAAGTGGGTTCCCACATGTTCAGTGGAATAATTTTGGCCCCTACCAAATGAGTGATAGGGAAGGTTATCAGACAGCTAAGGTTGCAAAAAGGTTGGGGGAAGTTTGGGCATTGGTGTGTGATTATGAAGAGATGTTCTCAACAGATAGGTTTTACCCAAGCGCCTGCAGTACTATTGCAAACACTAGTGTTGTCCTCATTTTTAAGAGCAGCCTTAAAGGAACACCAGGAAAATGCTGGGGAGCACTTGGAAAGTCTTAAAGTTCTGTCTGAGTATGTGGTAAATGGAGTAGTCAAACGAATCTGGTCATAGCAGTGCAGAAAGGAATGTCACAGAGTAGACCCACAGACAGCAAAGGAAAAGTTAGTAGCTGAATTGGCAAGATCTCACTGCAAGTGTGACTAGGAAGGGGAAGACAGAAAGTCAGATATGCAAATGCAGCAAGATTATGCAGCAGAGAGGAGGACATTGAGCTACTTATATAGGTATGAGTGAGTGCATTGGAACAAGAAGACCTGTCCTGCAATTGCAGTCATGAATACTCTAAAGCCAGTGACTGCTTTTCAGGAAAAGGCAGGGAGCAGTACTATGTGTTATTGGCAGCACAAGTCACAGTTTGGTTAAGGATTATCACTGCCGGGATGCCATATGCCACCAGGGTTCTTTTTCACTGCCAAGAGAGTTCTGTAATGTTATTAGAATGATAATTACTACTGCAATAGTTGTTTTAGATAATTTAACATCAAGAATCAAGTTGGAGAGCAATTGATTCTATTATTGGTAAGTCTGAGATAGGCAGTAAAAATATCCTCCAAAGATTTGCTAACGTGACTTGGCTTTAGTAAGTGATGAGGACATTATGGGTGATCTGATCATACAAAATAGATCTGGATTCAGAGTCAACAAGTTCATTTAATGCAAATTAAATGAAAAAGTAATTTGAGGTAGATCTCTTAAGTGTTTAAGCAAAGCCAGTAGGTTAAGAAACCCAGGAACCTAAAACACATCAGATAATGTGTTTTGAGAAGGAGAAGGTATTAGATGAAAGGACATTGGTAATGGAGTGTTTATTAATGACTTTGGCACAAAATGCATGAGTCTACAAAGAAAATTTAGTCATAGCGTATTTGGGAGACAAAAGTACAACAAAGACTGTGAAATACCACAGAGAAAACACATGAAAACTGGAATAATGGAAATGAAAAAAATATGACAGGGAAAACTGAGTCTGATGTAAACTGGAATTTAGCAACTGGGGGTGACTAAGAGGAAGCCCGTTACATTAGCTGAGTGCAAGACAACTGATTATTACAATGGGCTACTACATGAAAATATGCTACAGTTACATAGCTTACCATATTTTTCCCAAGATCAGATACAATGGAATGATTAGTCTTTCTTCCAGAACTTCTACTTTTCCACACAGGGAAGATTTCATTTCACTTAGCCACTGCTGAATGCCGCTGTTCATCAATAGAGAGGCAAAAGGAGATATTGAAAGAGTCTGAACACTTTTTGCCGTAGATAGAGGTGGAGTATTGCCAGGACCTCACTTTCAGCTAGTAATCCTGCCTGGTTTACACTCAGTGCAGACCTCTATGTACTCATGAAGGTAATAGTGGGGGAAACCTACGTGCTTAAAAGAAATTGTCTTGCAAGGCTGCCAAACATCTTCTTGCCTTGTCTCCAGAGAGAAATCTGCTCAAACACCCCTCTCTCTGCCTGTGGAGACAACATGCCTCTTTAATTAAGTGAACACATATCTAGTGGCATTTGGACTGACGCTCTACTGTTAGCCATACTCAGATAAGCTCTGAGTTACCTGTGGCAAAATGACACCATTGGTATTGAGGCTGTCGGTATTGTCTGTAGCCAGTGTAGCATGCCTTTAATCCACATCAGCTCTTGCTGCTGTTTTTCTTCAAATCTGCCCAGCCTTTACAATTTTCAGGCAGTTTAATGGCTCACATCTCCTAGCTCTAGCCCCTGTTCTTCCAACTAGACTTTTTTGTCTCTTCTGCATTAAACTTGTTAGGATTTGGGTTGGTTTTTTAATCTCTTTAAAGCTAGAAAAAGTTTAAGTAATACATAAATGTTTGATAGCTTAACTGGGAAAGCCATTGTTTGCAATGGTAGCAACTAGGGGTTTAATCCTATTGTGGGTTTTCCATATGGGTAGTGGTATTTTTCACTGTTAAATCAGAATCAATTGTTCAAATGTCAAATGCTTGGATGGAAGGTTGATAAATGTCATTTTTTACTGCATGAAGATTCATATATAAATCTGTCATATGTGCTTGCTGGAAGCTTGGTTCAAGTGAGCTCAATTAAATACCAACCCAGCATGAATACAACTTTTGCTTCCAGAGGCTGCAGTGATTGAAGTGTGACAGAAGGAATTTGCTGTGCTGCATGCACAGAACACAGATTCATCCTGCTGCTCCAGTGGTCTTTTCCTCTGTTGTTTCTCCCCCTCTGAATAAATACATGTGGCCATGTGTTTGCTTTGAGGGTCAGTTAGATACAAGAAAAGCTTTGCAGGTGACATGTTTCTAGTGAATTCTTAAAGATTACACCTGGTTTATAAATGGATCAGTAAAACATTTAGCTTGCTGCTGGGAACACGACAGAAAAAGAGGAAAACCTCACACCAAGTGGAAATAACATCTCCTAGTTCATGTAGTTCATAATCCTAAACCTTTATTGATATTATGTCCATATTAATTATGTATTTGTTTCTTTTCTAACACTCCCATTTTGTCTTTCTGTCAGGAACTGCTTCTTTCTGTCTTTAAAACTCTTGATAAAGAGGCTTTTGGCACAGGGGAGAGAAGGAGGGAAGTCTGGGTATACATTAGTGCTTAGTGTGGATGTCTCCATCACATCCTTATTAGGAGGCATGTCCAGATGGAGCATATACCACAAGCTTTGTGAAAATGGAAGAGGGTTGTGATAAGGAGAGATGGAGGAACAGAATAATCCCCAAGTGTAAGTCTCAGGGGCACCATATCCGCTAGAAAGCAATGGATTCTCCTGGGATTCCCAGGAGATGAGATATTATTTTAATGAAGCTTATGCCATCTGTTTTTCTGTTTTGCATTTTTAATTTCTCTTCCCTGTGTTGAAATCCCCATGCAGACAGTCTGTCTTATCTAGCAATCAGTGATGTTACAGATTGTGTTAAAACAGAATGGGCAATGTGGAAATTGGTTGGAGTGCTGCAGAACAAGCTACAGTGGTGATGAGGGTTTGTGGCAGTGGCATCTTCATCACACCAGGAACTTGGCTGTAAATCCTAACTACTGCTTTGTTCCCCTCCAAGCTTAGATCTCATGCTGGTACTTCCCTTGCCAAAAATACCAGAAAGCACAGTGGCTGATTCTGGTCAACCCCATAAGGAGAAGCAAGTGTCATAAAGTTGCTTTTAGTGTTGGCTGCTGTGGATCAAGTATATAATCAATCCACCAGCCTAACCAGGAACTTTCCTTGCTTCAAGAGGCAGGAAGCTATTGTAACACTAACAGAGGAGAGCTATTTCACTAATTAAGAGGGTATGAACACATTCCTCCTGCTAGCTGCATTGTAGGATGTTGCTTTTTTTCTCTAGGAGATGCAGTGCAGGTCAGCCACAGCCCAGCTACTGCTGGGAAGGAAATTCTGTTCACCAGGAGCCTCAACTTATTGCTAAGATGAGCATAAAAACCTCTTTAGTCAACCCAGTCTAGCCTTTTGCTTTTTGTATGGCAGGGAGGAGATAAGAGCAAGTGAACGGCCATAATGGGGCCTGAGCCAAGCAGGTGGCTCAGGAAGTGGTGAAGGAAGTCTTGTTATTCACTTAATCCCTTCTCCACCCAACCTGTAGCTGTGCCTGGGATTGCTCCAACCCAGGTGTAGGACCTTGCACTTGGCATGGTTAAACTTCATAAG
>WYDI02000306.1:0-70733 GCA_009867235.2 Psittacus erithacus
CTTGGAGTATTGTGTGCAGTTCTGGTGTCCTCAACATAAAAAGGACATGGAACTGTTGGAACAAGTCCAGAGGAGGGGCCACAAGGATGATCAGGGGACTGGAGCACCTCCTGTATTAAGACAGGCTGAGAAAGTTGGGGCTATTCAGCCTGGAGAAAAGAAGGCTGCGTGGAGACCTCATAGCAGCCTTCCAGTATCTGAACAAGGGCTATAGGGATGCTGAGGAGGGACTCCTCATTAGGAACTGTAGTGAAAGAACAAGAGGTAACGGGTTCAAACTTAAATGAGAAGTTTAGATTGGATATAAGGAAGAAGTTCTTTACTGTGAGGCTGGTGAGGCACTGGAATGGGCTGCCCAAAGAAGTTGTGAATGTGCCATCCCTGGTGGTGCTCAAGGCCAGGTTGGACAGAGCCTTGGGTGACATGGTTTAGTGTGAGGTGTCCCTACGCATGGCAGGGGGGCTGGAACTAGATTATCTTAAGGTCCTTTCCAACCCTATTGTATGATTCTAAACTATTCCCAACTAGTTTTTGTGGTTTGTGTTTGGTTTGGGTTTGTTTATTTTTTTTCACTTGTTCTGAAATGGCAAGTAAAAGATAAAATCCTCCTGAACAACAATCTCTTCTTTCCAAGTAAATAACATATTCACCCCTGCCATGTAACTTCATTTTGATTCTGTATTACTACATGACGATATCACCAGTCTCACGTGGGCTTAGATTTATTATTGAACAAAACCCAATATTCTTGTCAGATTTTAATAAATAAAAGTTTGAGAAAAACAAAAGCCTCCTGGCAAGTACATTACAAATGGATTCATGAATAATTTAGGACAGTACTTTTTATTAACTTTCTCTAGGCTAATTTTTTCACAGGGCTTGTCCACACACAGAAGTCCTGCCTTTACCTTGGGTGATACAGTACCATTATACTGCCTGACCCAAACCTTTGTGATATTTTCACATAGGGCGTTCCAGGCGTAATGCAAACACTTGGGACTATCTAGCTCATTCCTGCAGAGAAACAAGAATGCATGAATAGTAGTATGGCATCCTCAGAGCGATACAACTCTGTCCACATGGGAATCAGTTGTAACATCGCCATACTGGTAAAAATACATTTCAGAAGTTGCAGAAAAGCAGGCTGCCCTCCAATGTGTTTAACAAAGGACTTGCAGGTCAAGGTGTGGTTAAGTTACGGTATATTGAGCAAAGGAAGTTAATCTGCATCCACTGTTTTAATAACTAAAGAGGATACAAACACCTGACATACTCACCACAGCAGTTTCGTTTGTAAGAGTAGACAAGCACTAGTCTTACAGTAATTGAAGAAAAGGGCAGAGACTTGTGTTCAGGTTTCACCCAAGATATTGCAGCTCTCTTTAGTCATTTCGCAAACACACCTTTTCTTCAATTTGCAAGAATAAACAGCAATCCAGCAATGATTTCTGCTGGTTTGGGCTTGCACAACCATTGCTTTCTGCAGAGATGTGTCACAGGTGTCTCAATCCAACTCCTAGTGTCTGCTATGGCCATGGCCAAAGAAGTTACCATGGAAGTAACTTCTTAACATAGAGATAAGTGATGCCAGCAAGTCCAACTATGAGCTGAGGTAGGAGTAGTGACACAAGCAGCACATTGGACTATCCAGTCCCTCCTGCGACACCCAAGCACATCATCTCTGTTTCCTGTGTTTGAAAGGGACCCCTCAGGAATATAGATTTCTGTTCCTTAGGCAATGTAGATGATCAATCAGCTACTTTTAATTTGAAGAACCAATTTAGTATTATCCTTTCTGTGTCCCCAAGATCATTCTGGCTACACTGCAGTCATCTGCTGTCAACATGTCCTGAGCCATGGCTGTGCTCTCCGAGAAAAGCTCACAGCAATGCTGCCTTACCACATAGGAAAAGACAGAGTATGCATGCAGTAAATCATGGCAAAGGGCCATATGCTTTTGTGTAATACCCGTGTGGGAAACACCTGCAACCCTTCCACCTTGTTTATAGTGCTGCTGTCAATTCACAGAAGACTTTGATCTCCCTATCTATTATCAGTCCCATGTATTACAAATACATCACATTATTCATAAAACACGTATATGCTGTTAGGCAGTAAATGAGGCTTTGTTTTCTATGCTGCAGACTGGCAAAGTACACAAAGATCATCTGGAAAGCTAAATGAAAATAGAAAACTTTATTATCTCTATCTTCCTCAGGGAAGAGCAAAAATAAGCAACCAAAAAAAGCTGGAGGGGTGTGAAAGAGAAGTATGCAAATGCAAAAACAGGGGAAAAGGCTAATATTCTTAGGAGACATTTCCTTAAAAAGAAGTTCCTCAATTACTCTGCCTCTTTTGTTTAGAGGCACCCATTTACTGCAGTCAGAGAAATGCAAAAACAAACAGCACACTGCTGGTTTAAAATAGGACTGAAACTTGCTTAGTTATTTCAGGTATTAGCAAATTGATTTGTCATGAGCACTATCCCCTTCCGCCTCTTGCAGGCAATTCAGACCCTGTATGTCTAAGCAACAGGGAATGAACAGCTGCAAAGCCCAACTACAATCTTTATGGAAAGGGTTAGTTTGGAAGGAAAGCAAAGGGCAAGGGCACAAAAAAATTGTCAGGTACTGCAAGTCCCATTATTATTTGTGTTATATTAGCAGCTAGAGACCTCCAAGGTTCCTGGGCTCTAACTTGGCAGTAGCTTTACATAACTAGAAGGCTCATTCTAGGTCTGTGGAGCCTACAATTTAAACAACCTGGAGTGACAAACAGTGGGGAAAACAAACAATGTTTTCAATTTTCAGTTTTCTACCTGCTGGACAAGGGGACAGGCAGGTATGAAGGAGCCATGAATTGACACCATATGAGAACATTATTCCTCAGCTGCTGTGTACAACTGGAAATCCCACCCAGCTTTCTTCAGGAAATCTGCTGGAAAGTCAGGAGCTCACTGCCACGCCACTTTTGCATTCCAAGTTGTGACTCTACCTGGCAGAGTACCTTTCCTGGACTATTTTTATGAAGCACTGACAAGCTGAGTATCTCTGGATTGACTGGCTGAGAACTGAGAAATGCACATCACCACTTAAGGAAAAAAACAACCCTCCCAAAACCCCACAATACCCTAGAAACATGTGAGATTACTGGACATAAAAATGAAGCCCAGTAGCACTGAGCATTATCAGGAACAGAGAAGTTTCCAAGCACAGCTCTGCCAATACACAGACACACACCTCAGCCAGAGACTAATTGTGTAAATCCATGAGAAAGAAGACATGGCCACAGTGCTTTCTATTTAAGAATAAATTGTCCCTCATTTCCTTTTTCAATGGACTACACTTCTTTTTGTGTCATGAAAGCTTTAAAATAAGTACACAGAACTATTAATTTAATTCCTGCCTGTATTAAAAATGTCTCGTAACAAGATGCTCAGACACTCGTGCACACTTTCCGCGCCGCACTGTATTGCTATGCTTCCACCTCTTTGTCCACACGCCCGAGATTAAAAATGCTATCTTCTACATACCAAGAACCTCTGCGCTATCTCAAACTTGCACCTTGATAAAAGACCTCTGCTTTCTGACATGCTTAAGGAAGTATCAAAAAATGAAGAAATTTCCAGGATTATTTATATTCTCAGCACCACTAAAAGCACAGCTATTTTTAAAGGAGCTCCTCCCTTGTCAGGTGCAGTAAGAGACTCATGGTATGAAAGCAGTATATTTAGGGCTGACAATAAGGAGAAACAGGGCTGACTGGGGCCATTACAAGGTATAGAGCTGGTAGACTCTTTTCAAGTACCTTACACCAGAGAGCAAACAAGATCTATTTCTGGGCACCTCTAATCCCAGCTGGGGTTTAACGACTTGCGGGTGTCACACACTTACTAATCCCTTCCCCCCCTTCCAAGTGAGCAGTGCAGGAAACGCAGACTCTGCATGGCTGTGTTAATTCATTCATGAAATGAAGTAGATGACATTTACCCACATATAAGGAATGACAGGGATTAAATTAAGCTCACAAAGTGCCAGGGAGAAAAAAAAAAAAAAAAAACACAAAACCCCCACCTCTCATTTATACAAGCATATTTGGCAATCTGTGTCCATTTCTGAGGAAATCTGAGTCCAGATCCAAACACAAGTATGAAAACTTATACCCATGTTCAGGGGTTGCAAAGAGAAGCAGCAACAGGGATGGACATGGATAACAGAATGGATTCTGCTCTTGCTCCAGCTGGGCCGCAGGAAAAGCCATGTCCTGGGCTATGCTTCTCCACAGATAGGGAGCTGCCGCTTCCCAGGACTGTTGGGGGTTATTTTTATCCTGGCAACTGGGCTAAGATGATTGCCACCACCGCCACGGTGCTTACATCATACTGCTAGCCTGATTAGCTGCATCAGTATTCCATTTCATTAATGCTCAATGAAAGCTGCAAAAAGGTTACTGCTTTTGTAAGATGCTAATGGAAATTATAAGTACTGTCAGATTAATAAGAAACCAGTTGCTCCTCCCACACCTGGGTGTACAGTGCTATGGCTACTGGGTGACACTGAAAGCGCTCATAGCTCTTGACTTCAGCAAGAGTGTGAGAAGGTGGTTTCTAAATCTTTTCCCATGGTCTTTCCCATCAAGCTTGGACTGTATTAGTCTGTGTTTTGTTACCCATGTTTACACTGTGACATTTTCACCAAAGCCTGTTTTGTCTGCACTCATTAAAGCACAGTATGCCTCACTGACCTCATGTCATGGCACAGCAGACATTTCCTGTAGGTTTCAGCATATTTCTGTGCCCAGCCTTTCTGTGGGTTTGCGAAACAGATACAGCCTGAGAGCAGTCTCATCTTGAGCTCTTCGCACCTAATTCACTACCAAAACACGTCTTTGCCATACCCTGGGAAAAAACTCATCAGGTTACCATTTCCAGTATACTGGATTACTTTTTCTAGTCAAGGCTACCTCGGGGAAATGGCAAACTTACTGCATCTCCAAACTTTACTTGCTACCATCTACATAGCGTTCATTTGTATGAGTCTATTATTTATATTCAACAATGATACCTATCTTTATCAGTGCAGTGAAAAAAATAAAGGCTACAAGATGGCTGAGGAGGGTAAGCAGACAGTGTTACTTGAGCACAGCCTTTTCTCCATCTTTTTTTCTTCCATGTAAGGGAGATAGAGGGATCTGCTGAGTGCTTATCCTGATTTCTAGTCAGGAGCTCTAAGCAGCTTCCCTTGACAGACAGGTAAGCAATTTCTGGGAAACAACAGACAGTATTACTCTGGCAGAGCTACAGCCATTTTGTACAAGATAAATGGAGACAGAGCAGTGCATTTGAAGATGAGAGATATGATGTGATGCTATATTGAATAATATGGCTAAGGTAACACATCAGAGAAGGGCATGCAGTGCAAGGCTGCTTTCTGGCAGAGCAAGGGGTACCCATCCCAAAGGGTGGCTGTGAGGTCAGGGAGGATCCTCAGTGTCCAGAAATCAGGAGAGCATGCATGTGCCATGGTGCAGGCTCCAGGGAAAATTTTGAGACAAGGGACAAAAAAAGGAGAGCATGTGTGGGACCATAAGGAGAAAATGAAACAGGAAGGAGGTCAAAGGATTTAAATATAATTTGTGATCCTATGACATCATAAGATACAGCAAGCTATAGAACAGTTTGACTATAATAAAACCACAAGTATAATAAAGTTGCTAGTTACGTGCCCATCACTAAACTTCATATAAGCAAACACGCTTCAAGGTAACTAAAACAAAACCTGCGTGATCTGACTTCTGCCTCTCATAAAGCATTTCTGACCATGATAAAATTGAGTTTTGTATTATTTTTCCTTCCCAAAACCTGACATCAGGATACAAAGAAAAGCCATCCGTAAGTCTGCATTTCTACAACCTTCATCTTGTATACACACTTTACTTCTCATAGCCAGGACTCAAGTGTGACTGGAGTTTTTCACATCTCTAGTTTTGGTTAGCCATTTCAGCCCTGAAGGAAAGAAAAGGCTTTCAGAAAACACTGGATATCTCTATCTGCTAAAAAGTCATGGCCTCATGCATATCTTCAAAAGATGCATGCAGAACAGAGGCATTCAAAATCAGTAGGCTCTTTCTGTTTGTTTTAATTCTGCACTCCATCTTTGATTTCTTCGAGGGCAAGACAGCTCATCTGCCTCCAGTAAATACAATCAGCAGTGGTGGACAATACAATACTTCATTTTTGTATGTGTCTGAAACAAACATACATATAATTTTCCTCCAGTCTACTCCTTACTGGCATTTTGATCTTAAATCAATGAAAGATTTACAATATATTGCACACTACCCATTTTCATACTTTTGCTTTGTTTGTGTTACTGCAGATGTGTGCACATCTGAAATAACATTGTTTTAACATTAGAATATTTTAATTCTTCAATAATAAATAGGACACAATGTACTGATTTTTTGCATAATAAACATAACATGATGAAATGAGTAAGTCAAATTGAGTTTTGCATAACTACACATGCATACATTGTTTTGTTGAATAAGAAACAAGACACTTAGACTTGGTCTTGGCTAACAGCCTGATGATATCTGAAATTTAAGCAAATGAAAGCAGGGTTTCATAAGTGGGAAGAAATGGGCAACCCATTCATCTTGTTTGTGCACAATGAAGACACAGACCCCAGCCAACTCTGTAAAGCCTTACTCAGGCAAGTAAAGGTTTGCCAGACTGGCCACGAGGGGGACAGTCATTGGGACATGCTTTTCCTTCTCGATCTGCCTTAAAAAAATATGTTGAAACAAAGAAAGAAAGGATAGCAACCACCTACTGAGCTCCTGGGAACGTACTTATTTTATGCTACAGCATACAAAATGCACGCAGGAAAGATCCATTTTTTACAACACTTGCATACCTGTGGCAGTGTGTGCTTTTCCTATGCATTCTCAAGATTTACACACACGCACAGAATCGTTTAATTTTGTTAATGCATTATTAAATGCACCCTAAGCCTCCAATAAAAATAATTACCCAATGCTTTATGCATTTATCATGAAACCACTAGCAGAATTCTTTACAATAAAAATGCTAGCCGTACACATGACCAAACTAAATTATCTAGGGAAATGGCTAATATCTGACCATGTGGAAACATTAGAATGCAGGGCTTTGTTACAGGGCTAGAAGGAAAAAATTGATGTATTTTCTTACAGAAAAATTGAAATGATAAGAGTATTTTTAATAGTAGAAAAAGCTGCAGATCCAGGAAATTTTCCTGAATCAATTCAACCCGCGTCGTGCCAGACTTAAAAAACCCATTAAAAATAACCATGATAAATTTCCTAACCTCTTTCAGTGCACCACGCAGAAGACAAAGGAAACTGCAATTCAACAGAGATAGAAAAGGAAGAAAAGAATGGAAAAACCTGATAGCTTGTATATCAGCAGTAACATCCTCGCTAACAACAACGAGCAAATCTTCGCCACAAAGGACAAGAGGAGCAGGAGTGATGTGTACAGCTGACAATGGCACTCCAAAGTAATGACTTCCAGGAAAATCTGCTGTTACAAATGGACAACAGGCTGCTGAGAAGTAGTTGAGTCATGACTTTCATAACATGGCAAATTATTTCAGCCTGAAAAAGAACATACTGAAAACCAGGATGTATATAGCTCTGTTAAGGCAACTACGGGGACAACATCCTACAAGCAGCTAATATGCTCACCTGTTTTAAATTATTAAACATCGCTGAAATCCATGCACATTCAGGGATATTTCCCAATATTTAATGTGCAGTTATAAGCCACAGATCATGTTTCAAACAGTAATATTAGCAAGAGCCCTGCCTAGTTGACCTATTTTCCACTTAACCACACTGTACATATTATCAGTTGTAACAAGCACACTTTTCTCACTGCTCCTTTTTTTGCATGCATGTGTGTTTGCATAATAAATGTTATATACATCACCATATCCTGAAACAACCCAGATCCCAGAGGACAGAAGAGTACTTTGAACCCTCTCCTATTCCATGAATGGACCCTTCAACCATGGAGCAGCAGGTACTGTTGATCCACCTCCTTCTTCTCATGGCTGGCCAAGGTGCAGCATATCACACCAACACTGACAGCCAATTCCCGCATGTGCACTGCACATGTTTGAACTCTCTTCACAGCTGCATTAAACAGCTGTCCTGGGCCCCTCATCTAGCTGCCTGGGGACACGACTGAGATGTACACTCAGGAATTTCTTCTCTTTGGTTTGGTGACAGCTGCTTGGCTAAAGACCTCAGGACTCCAGTGGACTGCTTCATTTCTGAGTCGTCTGAGTAAATGTTACTGTCCAACAACACTTTCCTTTGTTGCTCCTCAAACCATCTGGATCTCTGGAGCCTGCTGGAGAAGTTTCCTAGAGCACTTCCCTCCAGATAGTTGTGCATACTCGAAACATCAGCATTCGCACTTGGGATTTCTGAGAACACTTCTGAATCAAAAATTGCAGTTTTAACTGCTCAAAATCTACATAGAAAAAGATAAAATTAAAATATTTGAAAGCAGATGCACATACACACTTCATATTCCTTCTAAATATACAGGTATTGGGGCAAGATCAAGTGATTTGATCCTCAAGCAACAACAGAGGTGCAAGCTGAGATACAACCCACAGAATCTATTCATAACGCCTATAAACAAAGCAAAAAAACCCCAACCCTCCTAGCACAACTGTAGGATGTACCATTGCTGAAGTAAATATATTGATCTATCAAAAATGATTGAAGACTGACAATAAAAGGGTTATAAATGCTTAGAAGAAAGAGAAGGCAAAACCACAAAATCAACCCACTGAAGAACTCCCATCTGCATTCACAGGGAAAAATGGACTGAAACAATAAAACATGATGGCAGTGCCTGTACATTTTTGATAGCTGTCCCTCCCAAAACCTGGAACAATCTTGCTATAAACCAAGCAAATAAAAATGTAAATGCATGAGCAATTGTCAGGGGAATTCAGATGCTTCATGTCCTGTAGGCAAAGAAGATAGGGAATAAAGGTAGGAAAGCAGGAGAAGGCACCACTTCTAATATTTGTAACTATTGGCCATGCTCTCCTCACCTGCAGCCTTTTTAGTGCAGCAGAGACCTTGCAGTTAAATATGCAACGCTGCCTGCATGGCAGTTTTAGTGCTGCTAGCAACACCCGCTTGTCCTCTGACCTCAGCACAATCCACTGCTTAGATTCCTCAGGCAGGAGGTGGCAGGATGGGACAGGCTATGGATTTTGGGGGTGTCAGCCAGTGCCAATCATGCCAACAGCTGCCTGGAAAAAAACTAATACTCAAAATGGCAAGCCCAAAAGAGGCCTGGGATGGGGAAATACACTGAACACAATGCCCAGAGCAGTCCTGTGAATATGTATAAACACAGTGGCGTATCAAAGGGGTATCAGAGTCCACTTGAAAATTTAGAAACTGTTTATTTGTTTCAATATTTTGCTAAGGAAACAAACATGAGAAAAATTACAGTAGTTTCACAAACTTTATTCTATTCTACTGACGAAAATCCAATTGCATTATCATTGGGCAAAAGTATATAAAATGCAGCTGGCACAGGAGAAAAAGTAGGTCTGTAGTAAGAATAAGTTTAGGTACTCCAAGTCTTAATTTTCTCTTTTCCCATGTTGCAGTACACTTCTCTGTCTCAAAAATCAGAATTCAAATTACTTTTTCAGAAACTAATTTTATAATTAATGGCAAATACCCTTCCACGTGACATTATGTTACCATATGACCTATTTTAACATTTGCCTCTATGTTGCACTTGTAGACATACTTTCCCTTTCTCCTGCCCCATGCATGCCTTATTTCCTACTGAGCCAAATGAACAGCCAGTGGACATATAAAATAGTTAGGCTGCTTTGATAAGATTTTACTTTCACTCTTCACACAGTTTTATTTCATAAGATGAGCCATGTGATAAATGGTCCCAAAGAAGCAAGATCCTCTCACGTCACACTGAAAGACTCTGCAGCAATTCCCGGTGTCCTTGCCAAGATTCTTTTTCAATAAAATAGATTCCAACATTGACAGAAAAGCTTGGATTATTGCTAAGGTATAAAACATCTACTGCTACCTCTTGCAAAGGCAGAACACTGCTCCCAACTCACACTTTTTTGTTTTCTGCACACTACTTTAAGACATCTGGATATGTCTTAGAATTTGCTGTACAAAGCCTAGTTTTATTCAATAGGCACTATCATCCAAAAGTTGAAGGTATATAACATGACAGAGACCTAAAAACATTGGGTCAAGATCTTCAAATAGTCATGGCTTTATGCCTTTAATGGAACTACACTGAAGTAAACACCAGCTTGAATGTCCAGATCACTATTTTCAGGCTTGTTTACGTGGAGGAGAGAGGAGATTTGGGGACAAGACATGAGCTGAATCTTAATACACCAGAAAAATACACTAATCTTAATACACTAGAAAAAGCTCCTATGGGAGCACACCCCTATAGATATAGTAGTTGCTGGGGGAAATGGTCAGGATTTTTCCCTGATGTAGTTTGTGTCATTCCAGAACGGCTGTGTCTGTGCATGGGAGGTTTTTTGACATTACTATAGCTGTTTAATTATACCAATACAATTTTATCAGTATGACTAAAATAAATCCTCCTTCAAGAAAAACCTTCAGGTTTAGCCACCAAATTTAGTGGAAGGAAAGAAAGATTCACAGTCCTCAGGGTAATGGTGGCTTAGCTCATTCCATGCTCCTAAAGCTAGGAGGAAAAATACAAAAGAACAGCTGAAAAAAACTTTTCTCTGCAGTGGGCTATACTTTTGCCTAGTGCCTGATGAAATCATACTCAGTTCACAACCAGCAGAAGGTCTGACATAAAGCAGACTCTCCAGGGAAAGAAGAGAGGTAGCCGAACACAGAAAAAAGGTAATTTGAAGATGGTGCTAAACCAACAAAGAAAAAGGAGATATTTTGTTCCCCTTCTAATAAAACACAGTAGACTAAAATTGATCCCCAGACTAATAAGGTAGAGGAAAAACTAAAACTTATATACAACTAAACAATAAAAAGGTAATGAAGAGATTTATGGAAGTACATAAAAACCTGGGAATGACGTAAAAATTGTCAGGTCATGTTACCGTTTTCAGCTCAACATGGGTTAGAAAAACAGGGAGGAACAAAAATTAGAGCATGGAGAAAAAATACCATAGGGCTGAAGGCAATGGAGAGAAGAGAAAGAAAAGAAAGGCAGAGCAAATATTTAGGGGGAGAGGAAGTTACAGCAAGAAGTATGAATGCAAAGCTCACATGACAAGGTTGTCAATGTAATTAGAAAAAAAACGAACAAACCCCAGAGCCAACAAAGTCGTGACACCATTAAAGGACAACAGGCAGCAACTGATTGGAAGCATCTCCATAGATACCTGGCAAAGCATGGTGATCCTCAAAGAGGAAAACAGGACTATTTTTAAGAAACTAAGTAAGAGATATCCCCAAGCTATTAATGCGAAATATTTCAGTCCTAAGGGACAGAGGCCGTACAAGGTCTTGTCTCAGGACTCTCCAGCATCAGGAGAGAGGGTCTAACCAGCACCTGGTTAGGTGACCAAGGAGGGCAGGAGGAGTTCCTGAGTTGCAAGATTAGTTTAAAGTTGATCTGCTTCCAAGAAAGGGAAGGGGACATACACACACATTGGGAGGGATGATGCATTTTCCTCCCTCCATGTAGAGTGAGGGGAAATGATTCAGGAACTTCATTTAAAAATTACCATGCATGACAATAGGAACACCAGTTCATAATCAGATACATAGCTAGTGAAGCCAGAAACCATTAATAGCTACTGTACATTACATATTGTACGTTTCCACTTCAGGTTTGCATCGATATTTCTGGGTGCTGCAGGAAATTCTAATGAAAGCATTTAATATGCACAGCAAAACCTACAATACTTCTGTTTTCACATACTTTCTCGTAGGATTGCTATACTGAAATAATGCCTCAGATTTTTCTGCCTTTCAAAAGCCCTCAGCCTGCTTCTTCCCAAATAGTGGGAAGGAGGGAAGAATTACAAGGCCTTAGGAGCCTGTTAAAATTAACAAATGCAGGCTTTGATAGACATCGAAGAGGGTAGATCAAGGTGAAATTAAGTCTAAGATACTAGGTTTTATAATTGTGGGGTTCACTCAGAATATTTCCTCCTCCTGCCTTGAATTAGGATGACACAGTCCAGTATACAGGTGCAGATCATGACAGTGTTATGTGACATAAAGAGGCGATCTGTTTAGCAGACTCATCTCGGTTCTTTAAAAATGATGATTTTAAGCATTAATTAGCTAAGAAGCAGGCAGTACAGATCAAAGATACTCATGCTGTATATTAGGTGCAAAATGCTCCTCAGACAGCACATTTTCAAAAAACGCTTTTGGTTTTCAAATAATCTTAACCTGGAGCTCTATGGTTTAGGACTATGCTTTAACAGCTAAGCTCTGTACTCCCAGCATGCCAGAAAACAGGGCAGCGAAACACCTCCCTGGGAACAAATGGAAGCAAGACCTCCTCCTAGCCAAAGCTGCTACTTGCATATGCAGAAGCAGACAAAGATTTAACCAGGTTCCTCAAATGCTAAGAGATATAATGGTACAAAGGCCAGCCCCTCTGCTTTCCTCATCAATCTCAGGAGCTGACACAGCTCTGGCCAATCTTACATAGCCTTTCTGCCTCCCGCTAATGCTATCTCAGTGGGGCTGTACCAACCACAGGATTTCCCTCTATGCAAACACTCGCTGAAGCTACAACCACAGCAGTTTGCACATGTTGAGTACAAAGAATAAGCATCAGGAACATGGCGCAGGTGACATGCAGTGTCCTTAGCTGCCTTGCCAAGAGCATATAAAACATTGTCTGTTTCATTTGGTTGGATTTCACACTCTTTCCAGAGGTGTAAAAGATTACATCAGGTCTTTGACTTACATTGGCTTGAACATCTGCAGTGGAGTCATGGAGCAGTCAGGGATGGAGGAAAGGAACTTGGAAAAAGCACAGCAGTGAGATGCCTGCAGCTCAGGCACCCCAGAGCGTGTCTGGAGTCTCAAAGAAGAGACAGAGAGCTTTGCATGTGGAAGAGTTTACCACTTGCATCAAACATTTCCATCCAAATGGCTTTGCCTGCTTTGAGGGCTGGGACAGTGACATTTCAGTGCGCTTTGAGTCTTTGCCTGTGAATAGCTACAACACAGGTGTTCCTGGGAACGGACCAGGTCAGCAAGAGGCTACAGTAACAAATCAACAGCCATCACAGAGTAGGCAAGCTCGAGTTGCATGGCTCTCATGGGAGGTCATAGTCCATGCATAAGATTTGTCCATGGCTAAGAAGAGCTCATTAATAAATACCTTCAACATTACTAGTACTAAACATCAATTTGCAGTGTTCCAGAAACCTAAATATGTTTGAAACATGCCAGAATTAAATTACTCAACTAATTTACCATAAATTCTGCCTATAAACTGCATCCCCCAGGTCTTCATATGCAGAACTTAAAACACTCCATAATGACCAGGCAGCCCACAATGTGATTACAACTGTAACAATAGCACTAGACTCCAATCCTCAAAACAGCGCAATATGCCACCTTTTGGCATCAGTCTCATAAAAGGCTATTTTTTTTAAGACCAATAGCTCTAGAGAGAAGAGGAGAAACTGGTGATGATATACCCATAAGTAACTCACAAAACTTGTTCCAGCAGCTCGATTTAACCATTGAAACTAACTATAACCAATACCTTAATTATGGTTAAGTGTGGGCACTCAGATGGAGATGTAGCACTCTACCACATTACATTTCTGCCAGGAATACAGTTGGGTTTCTTTTTTTAATATTTTTTTTTAAGACAACTTTTTAAAAATAGGTTACTATTAAAAATTTCTGAAAGCGTTGATTAAAAAAAAAAAAAAAGAGGTCTGAAAGTTTAATTTTAGAATGTTTAAGATTCTCTTGTTGTTCACTCAATTTTTGAGATAATCTTTCCATTTTAGAAAGAATGGCTAATACATTACACAGAGGAGCAATAAAATTGCCTACATGCAAAGTACTGTCAAAAGAGAGGGTGGGGAAGGGAAAGGAATATTTTTCTCCCCATTAACTTCCTTCAGCTACAATAAATCCAGGTGTTTATGTGTACCAACAGCAATAAAAATATTTTTTAAGCACAAATGCAATTGTTTCTTTTATGTCCCTGATTCAGCAAGGTAGATAAACTTCTGTCTAACTTGAAGCATGTTGAGTAATGCCATTGACTTTAATGGGATTACTCATGTGCTCAGAGTTAGGCACATCTTAAAGGATTCCGCTGTACTGGATCCATAGTTTGCAGAATTTAAAGAAAAGAAAGAGACAACTCTAATTCACAGTAGCAATTCTAGAGCTGATCGACAATCCTATAGAGTCAGAGGACCTTATGAGAACACATAAAATGAGGAAACAGTGAGGAAAAAAAAATCTTGTTGCAATATGAAAGACTCAACTCTGGCCAAAAACATGTATCACTCTTCAGCAAAACAAAAATCCAGGCCAGCAAGACTACTGAAACTCTATCAGGTTAATTGTGAGACAGAGGTGAAGAGGTATAGAATAGAAATAGGAAGCCTGTTTTATTTCCCTCTTCCCTATCCTTGTCCAGGTACGTTTTTTTTCTATTTGAAATACGAAAAGTAAATTGTTTAAAATAGCAAATAAAAGGAAGGACTGCATTAGTCCATTAGACCCCTAGTGCAAAAGAGGAAATCAAACAGGATAAGATTTTTTTATAAAACTAAATCGTTTCTTTACATGTGTCTTCAGAGACAAAGATAAGAATATCTGTCCTGGGACTATTCTTTCCACATAAAGCAGAGACGTTAAAAAAGCTTGTGAAATTAAAATGGCAATAAAGACACTGTTTCTTTAGGTAAATTAACTGCATGATGAAGACTTCAGCTGTTCCCTGCAGATCCTGCAGGGATGAGATCCTGCTCCTATCTACCTTAGGTTTGCCCCTAGGTGTTTGAGAGGGCAGAAAGGTCAAGGTTTTGAGAAATGTTCCAGATGCCCAAATTCTCAAAATACAAGTCCCTCTTCTGTCCACAAATGGGGAAAACCCCAAAGCCCCAGTGACTAACCAGTGTACCCCTCAGCCCTGATGCAGAGGCCCGGAGCAGCAGCGAGAAAAGCTCTGTGACTATGGACTCATCCGTAGAAATGCTAACTTGTGCCATCTGCAGTGACATTTTTTTGGGAGAGGAGAAATCAAGCGTTAATACAGAACCAACTCTGGCTACATAGACTTCTGAAAAGCTGTCAGCTGTCAGCATAGCTTACAATCACAACTCACCCCTGGACACATCCCAAATTAGTGACTGACTGCATGATCTATCCTAATCCTTTAAACCACCCAATCATTTAAGTGCCCAGACTTGATCTTGGCTCCAATAATGACTTATTTAGAAATCATTTAAGGAATATTAGGAAGTCTTTCAGGAAAAAAACCCCAGCCAAACAAAAAAACAACACCCACAAATCAGACATTGAGTAATCCCACAGACACCTTAAGAAAAATCACCTCTCCTATTTAAAGTTTCTTTCTCTGTATTACTTAAATGCGCGCTGAAGTAACCGACAGCAAAACAAGATACTCTATGGAAATGGAGTTCCATTCACACCTCTGTTGTCTTCAGATGCTTCAGGAATGCCTGCACCTTGACATGCTTCCTGTGGTACTGTGCTGATCTGGGTATTTTTATGCTGGAGGCCAGCATGGGTAAATGCAGTTTGCTGCCGGCCGTTTTATTAGGTATTGAGAATGGTTTATAACCATTCTCAGTGACATTTCAGATCTTGTCAGAAATATTCTCATTGACTCCTTCGCCCTATTAGAAAATGCAGATTTTGAGTTTGTTGCCTCCTTTTGCCAGTTCACAGCCTGACAATCTGTGCTCAAACACCCCAACTGTCTTCCACTTTCTAGAAGTGGCTTAACCCAAACTCCATCATCTTGCTACCCCTAGACCCATCTCTTCATTGCCTTACTTTGTTCTTGTCCTCTTCAACACCTACTCTACTACGTAATTGCTCAGACTTCTCACAGCAGGTTGAAGTTGAGAGGTTAAGTGAAAAGTAAGCGTAGTGTCTGACCTGCTGCAAGCTCTTTCACATGCAACAGGACGTGAAGAAAGAGTGTCACCCTACAAATTCCATTGAATTGTAATCTTCCACATTTACTCTTTGATTATATACAGTGCGGTCTATGCTATGAACTCTTACACTCTTCCCCACATCCAAATGCATTGCCACAGTCAAAAGCAACATAGGTTCATTCATCCCAGAGGCAATCACCTGCCTGCTTGGAGCTCTGTTGTATTTTCTGTTCCTTCACTGGTAGTATGTTGTTGGCCCAAGAATACATTACTTATTTTGGCACTATTCTCCAGGTCCAAATCAGTCATACAGACTTATAGTGCTGTAAAGTCATAATGATGCAATCACAGAAGAGTGATCAAATGCATATGAAGTGTGCATATAAAGTAAAATTAACTCACTGCCTCTGCAGCCCTGCTCGTATTGTAGGAGTTGCTTTTCTGATTTCATGAAGTATATACTCCCTGTTTATTTCACCTCTTCAATCCTGCAGCACACTTTGTTTCTCTGTCTGCTCTTACCACTGTTTCTGATCAGTAGCCATAATCTACAACTGAAATGGCACAATTTGATGTGGTGAGGCTGAAAAAAAAATAATCAAAACATCAAAGTTGATCCAAAAAATAAGTGACATGAGCCACTAATTTCCACAGAAACCATGACTACTTTCCTGCAAAACTCCTAACATAAAAAATAAAACATCCAAAACAAACCTTCATATGTATCAGCACGTTGCTTTCCAAATTAGGTATTTTTCACTCTTTATTTTTGTTATGGAGAACTAGAACACCTATTTTAGAGGAGGTATTTTTATAGATGGTACTCCAAACTATAGCTGAATCAAAGACTACCATTCTATTACAGGATCTCTCCAAAAGTCACGTCAGTCACTTGGATTTCCCTGTTGAATAGAAATGGTCCAACTCTGCTTTTGCACCAAACCCGAGCTGTTTGTTTCTGCCTTGGCTTCCATCTTGGGCCATCTCTGTATGAAAACAGACAGTTTTCACAACACACACTCACAACTGAAGACTATTTGCATTGTCTCTGTCTATAAAATAGCAAACCCATCACCTCTTCTTTGGTTCTGCACAAGAGTGAAGGAAAAAAAAAAATGCTTTTGTGACCTACAAAAGCCTTACTTGAAATAATTCTCTACGACTTGAGGCCTTCTGGAATAGAAGGGATATATTGTTTTGACTTGATTAAAGCTGAAAAGTTGATTTGACATCCTGTTGTCAAGGAAACCAATTCACACACAAAAGAAAACAGTTGTGATGGTATCATTCAGACTATTCAAGTGACCTTAGAAAGAAAAAAAGGCTTCAGTTCCAAAGATTTGTATTCAACTCACTTCACCACTGTAGAAATAAAGATCATTGCTCTTTATGCTTACTAGAAAGCAGTTTTCAATCTGGAAAAAACAAAATGCCACATCTTCTTCCAACTGCCAGATGCAATACTTTTCTGGGACTGTACACATAAACACACCTACCATTTACTGCCTATTTCAAAGAAGCTCAGGAAGAATCACACAGAAGACATATAAGGAAGGAGAAAGAATTTTGTTAGTTGACAAGACCGTGATAAATACCCCCTGACGCATACCACATCTATTGAACAGCAGCTTGCAAGTCAGGCTTTAAAACATCCTCCTCAGCTACAAATAAAGCTTACCTCGAGCACAGCAGTGTTTGAGCCCAGTTTTGTTTTCCTGGGAGACAGCAAAAAAGCAGCATTTTTTTTTTCTCTGCAAGCCTCCTAGATCCCTCCAAAATGGAATTGCTCATTTGTGCAATAAATGGGATTCAGGTATGCCCAATCTGCTCACTCCTTCTACCAAGATAATCCCAAAGAGGCAGAACTGTCCCGCTGACCACTACCACCATCATCCAGCTTTGCAGCCCATATGAGTCTCACTGAGGGTTAATTTCCTGACAGCTGTGGGTAAATTGGAAAATGAAACTTTGTATCTATCTGTTCTCACACTGTAATTACACATCTCTTTCTCTGATGACATAGCCTCTGCCTGGCCCAGTAAGCAGGCAGATGACTGACTAGCAACCTACCTGGAATTCAGATTAGAAAAAAAATAGGCATGATATTAATAAGGAGGGAAATACACTGAGGAACGAATGCCAGTGTTCTTACATTATTGTCATTTAAGGGCATCACACCAAAGGTCACGGAGATAATAAGCCTCAGTCATTTTCCATTTGTTACACAACATACAAATTGCCACAGCATTAATGAATATCTTTCCCCATTCCTGGCCATCCAATACACTGTGTTATTTCTTCTTAGACAAGCACCTAACCATTGGAATTCATTATTTCCATCACTTCTTGCAGCACTTTGTCCTTAGGGCTGAGCATAAATGCCACAAGGCGGCTGTGACTGCAGCATCAAATGCTTCGTATGCCTGAGCCTGACTTCTTTCTGACAGAGCATTGTTACTGGAAGTACATACAAAGCATATTTATATTATTTATGATCATATATATGCACACATTCATATATGCTCTCTTCTTGCAAGTGTCTTCAGCCTCTTGCAGAACACACAATAAATCTTTTTCATTAGCTCTTTGTAGATATTGTTTGATACTTACGTATTGAAATAATAGTTATGCTAGAAACACTAACTAACCACAACAATAGAGCTTACCATGAAATAACTGAATTTCCACTTAAAATGATGACAACTGGAAAGTAGTTCTTGGAATATTCACAGAAATGTGGAAGGGTTTGTATGAAGGAATATACTGCTTAAACCTTCTTCAGCCCTAATAAACTCCTAAGAGCTAAGATAGCACAGCTGAGCTACAGAGAGAGGAATGCCTCATTTCTAATCTGTACTTCATTGTATTTAAAATTTAGGAGTTTTGCATAAATATAGATAGCAACAGCTGAAATAAATTCATACTATTTCATAAACTAAGTGAGGGTTTTTTTAAGGTAATAAATTATACTGTAAGTTTAATTACGGTTCACTGTAAGTATAAAGAATATGCCGATGAAAAGAGAATATTGAAGGCTGGTAGCTTTGTACAGTTGTGAAAAAGACTAAAGTTTATGTGCATAATTAAAATTAGAAAGAAATGAATGAAGGCCAACACCAAATGCTGAACTAAAATAAGCCAAGGTTACTTTCTGCATGTAATCAAACAACCTCCACCTCTGTCTACCAGACTGAAACACCACACGCTGCATTTTAATGAACATCTTATCTTGGTATTTTCTCCTCTCCCACCCAGCAACCCCAAATAGCAAGAGCCAGAAAAAAAACAAGCTGATGGCACTGCTAAGCTTACCCACAAACAGGTCCATACTCCGTTATGAGTTTTGTGTGGTTTTCCCAAAAACCCTGGATAAAAGAAAAATTACAAAGTATTTTAGAACAGTACTTAACAGAGAAACTATTATACAGTGTTGCTAAGACTCACACTAAAGCTTTGAACCTCAACTAGGAGAACTATGGTATGGCAGGGGGCTGGAACTAGATGACCTTAAGGTCCTTTCCAACCCTAACTGTTCTATGATTCTATGATTAACTCATGACCCCACCTTTCTGGCATTGTCTATCTGTGACAACAGAGTCTGGAAATCATGACTGGAAAAAAAAAAAAAAAAAAGAAAAAAAAAAAGACCAACCCCCAAAAAAAACCGGGAAAGCCTTGAAACATTTTTCATCAGGGTTTTTATGCTCCAAAATACGTTACCACTTCATGATTATTATTATTTTTTAAAGTAATTTCATGATTAGGGTCCTGACTCACAGTATTTTCTGATGCGTGTGTGGATGGAAAAACAGACAGAGAAATTGGTAGCAGAATAAGCATATGACTTGACACCTAAGAGAAACACAGGGAATGCAGAAAAGGTTTTCTTTTAGTTATATTATTAAAAAAAGCCAAACAACCCAAACCTGCAAAGCTGGAGTTTAGCGTGAGGCAGTCACCTGGGACACGCTGCAGAATAGTAAGCAGATTTATTTTAACAAACTTTTAGAATTTTTAGTGTGTTTCATTTTCATAATTGATGAAAATTGGTATCCATTTATCTAAATAAACCTGCCACTGGGCTAAATTGTTAGTGTCTTAAATGAGTTCAAATTGATTAATCTGAAAGAAGGTGTGCAAATGTATCCCCAAAGTGAATAGGAAAAAATCTGTTTTAACAAAACTGCAATATTTAAGAATCATACCGCGTTGTGTTTGTAACTTGTCTATGGAAACATAACACATTCGACTGCATTAATCTGCATTTATATTAATTCAAGAAAGACTATTATGATCTATCTTCATTCTTCAGATAAAAATCACTAACAAAGCAGAATACTCACGCCTCATATTGATTCTTTCCTATTTTTTATGACATACTGAAGAATATTAGCTAGAACAATATAAACTATTTTAAATACATTAACTACAGACATAAATAAACAAGACCATATAATGTGTGCATGCTTTGGGACCCTTTTACCACACTAAGCAAAAGAAAATCTGGTAATCAAAAGTAGTTATCCTATTTAGCACCCAAATTAACAAAGAATTTGCATCACTTACAGTCCTCCTCTTATAAAACCCTTGATTTGTTATTTATTCTTATATACAGTTGTGCTTTATTTATTTTTATATCCCAGACTTGTAATATGTTTTTTCTAAAGGACAATATGTCTCCAGGTTAATGCAAGCACTTCAGGTTTTCCCTAAGGTACACAAAGTTAAAGCACTGGATGATGTGTAAGAAAACACACTACAGATAAAATTATGAAAGTGTTGGTTTAAATGATTACCTGAAAAAAATATATATTCTCATCTGGAAAATACTTTACTACTGAGGTAAGCAGAAAAGCCTCATCCATTAGCACCTGGAATCTAAGGTGGACAAAGCCTTTGTAATACTACAAATACAAACAGCTAACTCAAAAAGGTTTTTATCTGTAGACACCAAGGGAGGGTAAAAGATATAGACACATTGACACCAACCTGCATTTTGCTGTACAGAGGCTTCAGCAGTAGCAGGATTTCAGCCTACAATTGCTACGATTTCAGCATTACAAAGGTTGCCTACTGCCTTCCCCTGCTGATGCAAGGGGAAATCCAGGGGGCAAATTCACCCAGCGCTGTTCTCCAGGCAGCCATCTACGACTGCCCAAAGCAGGCTCAGCTCATCAGTGCACTCTGACCACTTTGCCTGGCGGAGTGGCTCCAACCTGTGTACACACAGCTGAGGTTTACATCCACGCTGAGGCATCAGTGTGACACAGGCCACAGATTGAGGTTACCAGGCATTTGAACATGGGGTGCAAAGCTCTGCTGTATCACAACAGCATCTGCTGCATGGGGCAGAGGAAATTCAGTCTTGTGAGATGATGCCAAATCAGATTTGCCCTCCTGCCCACTTTCCCCCTAGCCTGAGCCTTCATTAAGGACATCCCAGAGTACAGCCTGAACCTTGCCTGCTAAGTTTTACTTTGAATTGTGAGCACGCACATAGGTATTGCACTTGCTGTATCCACCAGCTGCATTCCAGTGAGCCAGCAGGACATTAACATTTACAAGAAGCCTAGGCTTGAAATGATTCAGTGAAAAAGTCTTCCAGAAAACCGGCTTCTTGGAAGTGCTGCTCCTGGCTCACTCAAGTAAAGGGGTCAGAGAGAGCACATTTAAAATCAAGCCTGTTAACCAGTAACTGGTTTTCCACCTCCAAGTCTCATAAATGACTGCATTGGCTTAAAATTAACCACACTTCATTTTTCTTCCCCAAAGTGAGACATGCAAGGCTGCAGGATAGGGGGGGAGAGGAGGAGTTGAAAAATATCTGGGAAAGGCTGTGAGAAAGCATCCTCAGGAGTGAAAAAAGCCCTTGTTCTCTCACTCCAGGACACTTTCTCACCTCCTGCACCACCACACACACATGCACACACCACTGCCTGCCTCCACCATCCACTCCCAGGACCCACTGCTACCCTGGTCTCCTTCACAAGCACCCTGGAGCAGGTCTCTTCAGGCTGCCCGGGAAAGACAATCAAACAGGAATCTTCATGTAAAAAACCTGGGAGGCTACAGTGGCTGGAACACAGGCAAGGCAGAGGGAACCTGCGTATGCATCCCTTACAAGCCAAAGCATGCCTTCTGACTGTAGGAAGCTGGGGTCATATAAAAGCATGTGTATTTCTTCTCAATAGCCATGACAAATGCGAATGAACCAATGTGATGGTCTCAGTACTCAGGGAAGAGATATGCCACATCCACATTGCTCTGCCAGTTTTACAGAGTGAACACTGCTTCCAGTAAACAGGTACCTTGAAAACATCCTCCTCCTGCTATGAGTCATGTTTGAAGCATAGCAAGACTCATAAGCGCTTTTGGTAACTTATTTATACTAGCCGAGGACGATCTGCACCAAGGCTTATTATTGCAGGCTTGTTCAGGTTTATAACTGCAATTGTACTTAGTACCTACAGGAAAATTAAGCATTTGCCCATCAACAGCAACTGTTTCACTAGAAAACACAGGTCAAGACCTCTCTTTTATTCAAGATTGCCCAGTGGGTAACACCAAGAGAGACAGCAAACTCAGAAATGGTACCTGCTGACATATATCCAGTGGCTTGAACAGCCATAAGACAGGAGCTATAATGAAGCAGTGGGAGGGTTCAGAAGCGGATAATCAGGCAAAAAAGGAAACACGTATTCTGATTTTTTTGGAAACCAGAAGGAAAATGAAGAGCAAAACAACACTTGGTATTCCAAGATGACACCGTGTGCATCAGGAAGAACCATAGCATGTTAAACAGTCACTCGCAACAATGAAGTGTAAAAGCATTGCAATGCTATTCCAAGTCAGAAAAATCACTTAGCTTTTCCTTTGTTTGGAAGCTGCAGCATATGAATTGTCATCAACAACTACTCAGGAAAGGGTTGGGGCAGGGGGGATTTGCTGTGTGTGGCCTCTACGGTAAGATAGCAGCCTGATGACAGCCCATTATCAAACAAGATAATACAGGAGTATGAAAAGCTTCTTTTCCTGAAGAAAGCATATTTTACAGCATCTGGTATACCATGGAAACAGCAGCTCAAGTGGGCTGACTGCTGCACACCCAGAAGGCTTCTTTGTTTATATGGCTGGCAGTTGCCTCCCTACAGGGAATTTGCATTCTCCCCTTCCTTTGAGCGCATATCATCGGCTGCATCTGTGGGCAGAGCCACTCATAAAGCCAAACCCTGCTCCCAGGAATATAGGTGCAACCCCTATGAAAGGGAAAAAAGATTTGGGTCTGCATCAGCCAGGGCAAAGCCTGGTCATGGCCAACCATCTATCTTGAGTTATTGAATATGAAGGTTCCAGCATGAGCAGCGCATAAATAAAGGGGCTTCAGAAAGGACCCCCATGGCTCAAGTATATCCTTTCCTTTATTCAATAGATTCTGCAACTCCAAGACAGATTCTTCAGCAGTTTCCTCCATGTTGCATATTCACCTTGCTAGTTCCTCGCAGCAAGGAAGAAATCTGCAGCAATGTCATCTTCCCTCCTTGCTGAAAATGGTTGTAGGCACTAAGCCAAAGGTTTCAGAAAGAGGCAGTGGTACCATGCATATTGATTTCTGGTGTATCTAACATGAGGCATATCCAATCTATTATTATTAGTTACTCAATACCTGCAGATCTTGTGGCTGTAAACAGGGACTTAAGTGACTTTAAGGTTAAACTCAAGCTTAAGTGACCCAGACTGCATGGAGGATGCTTTGTACATTTTCAGCTTGTTGCAGCTGGAAAACAAATCATGTGGTTCAGGAACTTAACTAGAGACCTCAAGGGTCACTAGACAAAATGAAGAGGGCCACAAAGCTGGGATCCATCAGATGCATGCACCTCACAGTAGCTCAAAATTTGGACTCCAAAAAATTGACTTTCAGAATGCAATGAGGGTAGCCCTTGAATTTTGTGGTGTACTGAACGCCACAAAAGCTACTGAGCTGTGCGGAGATGTATGAGGTGGGCTCGTCAAAATCCAGTCCAAGTTGGAACCACTAGCCATGCAAGAGCAGACAAGTGAAAAAGGGTTCTTTTGTTGCCCCTTGCTGAAAAGCATCATTTATTACCTGATGTCAGTCACTTACCAAGACAGCCAGGATTCAGACCTGTGACTCAGAAGACAGAGATGCCACATCTTATCACCAGACCCATACATGCTCCACCCTCATCACCCTTAGTCAGACATTATGCTCTGTTTTACTGCGATATTAATAACCACAACATCATTGTACGAGTGCACACCTCAAATCAAGGGACAAAACTCTATAGCTATTTATGGTACATAATAACAATGAATGACATTTATGGATGAGATTTTTAATATTCAATGAGCTTCACATGTCTTTTTTCCCTTGGACCACCAGGAAAAAACCAACTGCTAATACCCTAGTATCCAGACTGATCTTTTTTTTTTTTTTAAATACAAGCTAGCATTTAATTAAAGCATCTTTGTATCAGACTGCAGCCCAATTTGAAGGAATGACCCCAGACTTTACATCATTTCCCGTAATAATCCTAGTGAAAACACTAGGATGCCAACAAACAAGAGGAGGAAAACAGCGTGAACATCTAACCAGCCTGATTCCGAGCCATGTACATAGTTTGCTTCCTTTGATTGTTACCCTTAAGGCTGTCCTCTGTGTGTAATTTGGTTTAATTTATGTGTATGTAGTTTCAGATTTTAAAACACATATATAGCCCTTCCAAATTTATTAAAAGCAGCCTTTCTACCCTTAATAGTTATTAAGAGAGTTTAGTGTTATGTAATTAAGTTAATCCTCATCTGTAAAGGCTAATTAACTGAACACTAATTGAATCTGCATATGAAAATTTGGACAATGTGTTCTCATTACACAATTAAAAAAAAATTGCCTGAACTAAATACCAAACAAATTTTATTTTTTTTCCCCCATTTATCTTTTCAGGTCTTTAATAAAAACTAGGTGGGCAGTTTTATTTCTGTGTGCTACATTAGTCCTTGCTGTCCGGAGCAAGAAGCTGTCACATCAGTGGTCAGAGAAACTGCTCAATTCCTCTCCTGAAAGATGGTTGTTTGCTCTCTTGCATGATGTCTCCTTTCTCTCTACCCTCACCCCATGCCTTTCATCACTCTTTTCTTCTGCTGCCCATCACCTGCCCTAGACAGAGGAGGCAGAGGCTCTCAGGATCAGATGGCATTGAGAGATCACCTCAGTGGCTTATATCACCCAAAAGGATCTGATGGCACCATACAATTCAGTCATGCTGATTCACTGCCCCAAAGCCTGCATGCAGCCAGCTTGAAGCCACCTAGACAGTTTTGGCAAAGATCACTTGCCAGTTAAGTCCTAAGGATCACACAGTCTCACTCCCCTCTGCCTGGGTGCCCCTGCATTACAAGAGCCAAGACATGTTTTGGACCCTTTTCAGCCTTTTTGTGAGACATCTACAGTTTAAAGCAGTTCGGTCTCCAAGACAGAATAAAGAAAAGC
Organism: Psittacus erithacus; assembly: GCA_009867235.2. NCBI lineage: Eukaryota > Metazoa > Chordata > Aves > Psittaciformes > Psittacidae > Psittacus > Psittacus erithacus. The sequence goes on from WYDI02000306.1 coordinate 25,702, forward strand.
ACATCATCCTTTCTGGTATTTGCTGTCTCTCCCCATTAACCAGGTTAATGGCTGATTCTAATAGACTGGTAACTGAAGAGTCAGCTGGAGGGAGGGGAAGCCAAGCAAGTAAATACACAATTGCGAGCCTGACCTCAATAGCATGCAAGACTTCCCAGTGCATGAAAAGGCACAGTCCTCAGACCTTCTCACAAACCCTACCATATGTTTTTAACATTTAAGTCATGAGCACCAGCCCTGCATAAGTAGCATGGCTGGACGGAGCATCTGCAGCTGGTTAACAGTCCCTCAGGCACCACTTCTGGCCCACTGCTATCGACCCAGCACCCTGCTTCACAGCAAGTACCTAAAGGAAAGAGGGTCAGAGGAGTCTGAAATGGGATACACTTATCTTTGCTTGGGAAGGTAAGGCATTTTCTAGGTGTGGGAACAGTGGAAGAGATACACAAACTTCAATAATAGGTTTGGTCTGGTGGCAGGTGAACAGTCATCACACCTAGAAAGATGAAGATTAGGGTAAAAACTGAGAGACAGCAAACGTGTAAGCTTAAGGGAAATGAGTATGGACTGAGTTGAAAGAAAATGTACACACATTAAAGAGGGAAACCCATAAACTTCTCAAGGGTCAGTTTTGGGACAGACCTTGTTCAATGTTTTGAAGACTGACTTTGGCATAAAAGCAGACTTTCGTGAAGTACATCCATGGTTCTGGGTTGAAAGAGACTCTATCCTCAGCTGGCAGACAGATTGAGATTGTCATATCAGAAGAACTGAATGACCTAAAGAACCTGAACAACTGTAACAGAGGAGAATCTTTTGTTGAAAGCAAAGCTTCATGCCCTTAGAGGGATTACGTTAACTGCAAGAATTTCTCCAGCAGTAGATTATCATTTGAAAATAACAGTGAAGGAAAAAAACTGGATGACCACATCAACCACACGATAATGATGAACAAGAAGTATAATGGAAACTACAAACATATAATATCTGGGATATGCTTCCTCTGGAATGCTGCATGCAAATCTGATAAACCACATTCCAAAGGAATGAATTAAAAATGGAACAAGCAGAGAAAAGGGTTACAAGGATTCTCAGGGAACAGAAGGCCTGTCTTACAAGTTGTAATTAGGAGAGTTCATTTTAGCAAACCAAAGGTTCATTTTAGCAGACCAAAGGGAGGAGGCATGCCTGCTGTCTATAAATGCACTGGAAGTAATCATCAGGGAGGGAAAAATACCTCTTTAATATAAAGGCCTACATTACAAAAAGATTAAATGAATATAAACTGGCCATGGATAAATGCTGCTAGCAATCAGATGAAAGTTATTGACTATCAAAACAGTAAGACTTTAGGACAGACTCCCAGTCAGAACAGTGGGGGTAAGAAACTCAAGGTGGGCTTTGAGGCACAGGAAATAAGATATGGATGCTTACAAAAGATGGAGTGCAGGATGAATTACCCAGCTTATCTACACCAGCCCCTCAAGGCGATACGCAGCCACTTCCAGAATAAGAAAGACTCTTCTCATGGAAAAGATTTACTGCACTTTCACATGTGCACACTGTACTCACACTTCTAGTTTATTTACCTTAACTTTCCAAAGTATTCCCATACAGATATGGCCTCACGTGTTAATTTGGCACATTGCAATACGATTCTCACTTTCTTTTTGTCTTTCTCTATTCAGTCTCATTTCACTTTACAAACTTCATTTCCACAGCATCTTTAGGATGGTAAGTAGCCATCTGTCACAGGTAGGGAGTTGGAAGTACACAAGATTAAGAAATTTGCCAAATGCCACACAAGAACTCAGTGGTAAAGCCAGACAGAAGTTGCAGTTTTCTCAGTCCTCCTTCTTGATATCTTACAGAACCATTCCTTCTCTGCCACAGAAACACACACAGTATGTGAGATAGGAATATCAACAAATTTGATCTATTTCTGAGCTTTCAGAGATATCACATGCCAGAGGCCTTGGAGAAAGGCATGAGGAAAACAACCCTACATACATGGTTAAAACTAAAACGCTTTAAACAGAGGGAGGTTTCTTCCTCACCCAACTGCTAGTTTAAGATTCAATTACTTTCATCATAATATGCATAGCTACAAATGTAATTAGTCATAAAATTATCCAGACCCTCAAATTATTCCAGCTGCCGTATTTGACTCCCTGATTCTTGCAATGATGAATTCTCCAGACTGATTACACTTGCTAAAATAATGTTTCTTTTTATCTATTTGGAAGTTGCCTGCCGTTAGCTTAGCTCTTGTTTATATCTGCTGTAGAGCTATAATTGCAACCTTACTATTTTTATTAGGACTATTGTCTAGATAACACTTAAACCTGCTAGGCCCTTATTTTATTTAACAGTAAATGTCACAGAAGATACCTATTCAGGCTTCCAGGATCCTTTATCAAAAACAGAAAACATGTCATTATGAAGACATGTGCAAAGAGAAATACAATTTGTGCAGTGTGTGTTCATGAAAGGCTCCATATGAGGTCTTACAGACTCACTGCAATTTCTGATCCTGTGATAAACATGTATTTATGATAAGTCAAGAAACCAGAAAAAAAGAGAAAGGAATGATAGATTTGATTTTATTTTTTACTCGAGTATGTAATTTCCACTATCTTCTAAGTCATCTTCTTTCTCCAAACTGACTGTAATTCTCTCCTACACAATCTCTTCTTGTATGTAACTCGATCGCTAACCATCTCTGTTGCCTTTCTTAATATTACTACATCCTCAAATTACAACAGGAAAACAGAGAATTACAGTGCTCTCTGTAGGAGGGAATTCATCGTGCAATACAAGACCATTTCAGTGTGTATTTTCACTGCATGCCCAATGTCTCTCAGCCGGATTAGTGCAAGCATTCAGCACATCTTACTAATGGGGAATGAATTTTATTAGTTTTCTTTGCTGGCCTTCCTTAAGGGAAGCAAAGCAGCAATTGCATAACTTATATGGAAACAACTTCTTGTAGGACAGATAGATGCGCCAGCTCAATCTACAGAAACAAACATTTCGGACGTAATCTGACAGCGCATCACTTTTAAGGGGCAAGAAATTGGCATTTGGAGAAATAAAAGTTGACTCCTTTTCCAAGAAAGAGAGACAGAGACACTTTTTCTCCAAGGACCTTCTCCATTTCTGAAGAATGTCCACCTCCCTCCTAAACACATTAAGAGCAGATTCCTTCAGGTTATGAAAAAGTAATTTTTGAGAATAAAATATATTAACCAAGCCTATTGTGCAATAGCCTATAGTCGCTCTTAAATGCCATAGAGTGCAAACAGGTATTTAAATAAGTACTAGGAAAATAACATGACCACATGCAAATCTTGTCTCTTCACCTACTGAATTAGGAAGATAGCATTTAAAGGTTCTTTTCTGATGCAAGCTCTAGGCTATCTCATATTGCTTTAGCTCACTAATGCCTAAATGGATACAATTTAGACACCCGGGTTTCAAGACAACCTGAGTTTTAGGAAGCAACATTACTCATTCAGTGGGTTATAATACCTCGGCCTCCTCAGAGACATTTTGCTTCTATAGTGCTAGTGGTCTTTCCATTGTTTAGGAACTGATTCTCAAATCAGTGCTACTGAATTATCTGTGACCACTGAGTGTGAAACTATGAAACATCCACCTGAAAAAACTAAAGATTATCACAAACTCCATCTGTGTTCAGCTCCCAGATTTTGCCCTTTTACTGTGATGATACTAAGACACAAACTGGTGCCCAAATCAAAGCACTAAGCTCACACAGAGTACTCCATCAAGGGAACAGACCTGGAAAGAGCATTACATGTGACAGACATTAGTCATGCCACTTAAAGCATTAGTGAAAGATACTAGGACTATTTCTGTATTTTAACATAGCTGGACAAGCCCAGCTTTCTCTTGTCTAATTCCCACCTTGTATGGATGCAGGCTCTCAAGCATGAAAGGAGAAAAATGTCCCTACAGATTGTGCTGGCCTCTGATGCAGAACAGAGCATACCGCTATCTGCAGCATGGACAGGCCAGGCACAGGCATGACAGGTCCCTTTTTACTACCATCTATCACATGGCACCTCTGTAAAAGCTACAAGGTTAAGGGCAGACAAGTCTGTTTGACACACAAAAGTCTTGAAGTGCGCCCATACATTCACCAGGGTACAAGGGGGCACGTGGCTTTTGAGTTACGAGCATCTTCACCCTAGCCATGTGAACAAACACACAGTGTGCTTCATCCTGCTCCCAAACTAGCAGCCCAACAGGTAGAACAGACCTACTACTATGGACAGAAATATGCTGTAAGATCATGTGCAAAATGGAATAGGCTTATGCCTTTGGGAGTAAGACAAGCTGCAGCCTCAACAGCCACCTCAAACCACGCAGTTGACTCTTCACCTATTTTACAACAGTTACTCCAACAAAATATTTTTGTTTTCATAAGGTTACTTACCTTCCAAGTTCTGCCCTGAAGCCAAATACTGTTTAAAGGTCAAGCCACCCATGTGGTAGGTGATAGGATACAAGCATGAAGCCAGACACACTAGAAAGCTGTATCAGACTTCCCTGGAGCAAGGGATTAGGAAGAGACAGACAGAAACAGTGCTAACCCCTGCATGGGCTGGAAAGAGGACTGCAGAGAATAGTAGGCACTGAGATGGTGCAAGGAAACTAAACAGGCAGCTGCAGTGGAATGAGCATTTAGGACATCTCTAGGGATCGGCAAGGCCAGAGACCAGTACCTTGGGCAAGCACAGGTGGTGCCAAGAAGAAGCACAGTCACAGCTTCAACTGTGAGAATTCCACAGACAGAAGAGCTTAGGTTTAGAGGTGGGGATTGAACTGGCTCATGCCAGGCATTCTTTTCTGTTTCTAGATCATGACCTGAGACTGGATTGTGAGCAGCATCAGAAGCAGCACCTTGTCGATCCATCTAGGCTTTCTTTGGTTTTTTTAATGAATGATGCTACACACCTGCAAATACCAGATACTTTTCAGAGAACAGATGCATTTAGCTGCCTTTTCATAACTGCATTCATCTGCACCCAAAAAAGGAGAGAGGGGCTTGGCACTTTCATTCAATACAACAGCTATACAGAACTAGATGCTTTGGCACAAGACACAAAGTCAAGAGCAACCACTGCTCCTCCATCTCCCTGTTGAATTAACCACATTCCTAGGAGACTGGGACACTGGCAGAAAATAACCACTGCCTGGGACAGAAAACAGCTCTTCCATCACACTTTCCCCATAAAGCAACAACGTGGAAGGACTGCCAAGGAAAACAATAGCAGGGGACAACAGCACAACCAAGCTCCTCATGAAGACACCTCAAACAGAAAACTGTTAGCACTTGCACTGAGTACAGTGTATATGGTTCCAAAGTGCCATCCCCTACAGAGTTCAGGTTTGCACATTCCTGGCTCCAAGACGATCGCATACTGTGTTCTCCTGAGGGTCCTCAAAGAGAAGAGGACCTCTGTCTAGTAAATGGTAAAAACTCAAATTATGGGCCATAGGAAAGCCAAATCCTGTCCACAAGTATGAATCAAAATAATATGATGAACTACTAATGAATGACCATTGGAGAATACGGCATGCACTCGTGCCCTAGAAGTAAAGGCACATCTCGCCATACCACTGGGGATAGTAGAGGGCGCCCTAGGAAAGCCATGGGGAATCACCAGCCAGTGCAAGGTCTGGAAGCAGTCTGCTCTCTGCCAGCTGATCTCTGAACCCAGCCCTTGCACAACAGGTATCTCAGGAAATAGTAGCATGACCAAAGCGAATGGATTCCCAACCCACTGCCAGGTCCCCGAGGACCTTCACAGAGACAGGACATTTCAGGGGCTACTTAAACTTCAGAGGTTAAACTGGGTGGAGTTTTTTTGACCGCTGCAAAAACTTGGCCTTTCCATCATATATTTGGGTCAATCCCTCTTAATTCAAAAAAATTAAAATTACAGGGTTGATCTAGAAATAAAGGAAAAAATAAAGCAAGACCCAGATGAAGAGCATATATATCTATTCCTCTGACTCGCCTGCTAAAATTTCAAGCTAAAAATGTTGTACACACACCCCCTTACTTATATGTAAGAATATATATATTTATTCATAACAACCTCATGTTATTTATATTACAATGCAGGATGCATAAGAGAATCAGGTCCTCCAAAATACAGGGAAATAGCTCCGGTGGAACAGGTCATTTCTAGAGGACGGTAGATAAATTCAATTAAAGGAACAGCTTTGAAACACTGTCTTTAGAGCAGAGCTCCTCTCTCCTGAAAATCTTTAATATAGTAGCTGGACATTTAGCTCTGTTACATGCCAAAGTTTTTGTGCCTTGTAAAGAAAGATTCAGAAAAAGAAATGTTAATGACCTCTTTTTAACGGTAGCCAGTTGATGGAGGAGGTGGGAGAAAACAAACCACATAGAAAACAATTGCCAATTTGTGGTCTTGACCACTTAAAAAATGGATCCTAAAATAGTCTGCTAAACTGCTTCACCCTGGGCAAAATTATCCATGAATACATATGCATGCACACAAAAACAACATCTCTTGACGCAGTGCTGATGGTGACTGCAGTCAAGGAAGAAGCGCTATTGCATTCCATGTTGTGAAAAGACCACAATGCAGTAATTATTCTGAAAGGTTTTCACAAAGCACAATTATTAAGCTAACATTATCCTATTATTGTTTGTTGCTATGGAGATAATATAATCAATATATTTTCTGGATTGATTTTTTTAATACAACTAGCACACTGCATAATATAGCAAGATTTAACTCGAGGCATTAACTGATTTTAGTTTATGACTGGCAAAGTCTTGAGGCAATAGATTGCAATCCATCTCACACCTATTATTCTATCAAGACACTTAATGTCAAAATCTCTGCTGCAAAAGCAAGTTTTCCTTGTTGAAAATGAGAAAAAGGACAACAAATCTCTCTGAAGAGAGGCAATCTTTTAAGCGTGAATGTAATACTTATTCCTGTTTTCCCTAAGCCAAAAAAAATTACCAGACTGACTACAGAAGCAGTAGAAAAGCAAGTTGTGTTTGAACTCCTGACTTAAGAGGCTTATTTATTCCAGCGGTGACATTTTGATGCGTTATTCTCCTCCATGTAGTATAAACTTTTCCGAAGCAACAGGAAGATCCAAGAAAATGGCAGCAATTGTGGCACTGCACCGGAGCCCACTGGATGCAAATGCAGTTCCCAGCCTTGCCACCACCCCTTCCAGTGCAAGCTTGGATGAGGGCATCACTACATGCTTCTGTGCCCAGCAAAAACAGCAGGCACACAGCTACTGCTCAACAGGTGGTGAAGCAAAAGAGAGCTACAGCCCTTAGTTTCCTTGCCCATAAAACTGCAAGAACATTTCCTTTATTTCAGGTCTGCCTCTGCAGATAAGCTTTTAGCAAATCAAGTGACTGCTCCTAGGTTAGAACAGTGGTAAGCCTGCACAAACCTGACTCTCAGATTTTTGCAAAGCAGTAATATAATATATTAAGAGGCTTCAGTTCTGACACTGTTATTTCAGCCTGTTACATCTCTCCAGGAAGAGAATTGGGCTCATCATTGCACAAGATCTCAAAGCCTTGTAACATAGATTTGCTTCCATAGAAGAATTTTAATAGATTTTCCTTCCCATATGGCTATACTGTGGTAAATTGCCTTCATCTCAGTCCTGGAGGTGACTATATTTTCATCAGCATGGTTTACACTCAGGCCAAAATTTACAAGTGCAGCATGCTAAACAAAAGGAAAAAGAAAAGGAGTTACAGCCACATTTGAAAGTAACAATGCCTGTTAACTTCTGTGAGAATTACATGGTTACACTTTCAGATGGCACTGTGTGGCTTTAGCTGCCTTGGATTAAACACAAGTATATAAGCACTTTGGCCAAAGGGCGTACCACTGCTTGCATAAAACATAAAATTATTCATCACAGTAATCACTGTAATTCCACTTTCTCCCTTCCCTGAAGGCATCTGATTGGGTGGTCTTGTCTTTCTACATGAAGTGGGCTGGGGCCCAGTAATGTATCTTTTGGACTGGTTGGAGGCAATCCACCAGGAATGATCATTCACAGATTAAATATGTTCCCTATGCAACACATCTGGCCGTTCTGGCCTAGAGGATAAGTAACAGTTAGGAATGCACATTCACAGCCCACCCCCTGTAAGACTGCTGCGCTGCCACTAACCTGAGCAAAGCTAGGGCTGGTTTATAAGCCACCCCTGCCTGCTCTGTATGGCATGGATCATTGTCTTCGTTCACATTTCTTAATGATGCCACTTTTATCAGGATGGGTCTGAACTGCTATGTGGGCATGTGCCACAGTGTATTAGATAAGCTTACACATAGGGCTGCTTTGCACCTTGTTTACCTTTATATTATTTTATAAAGGATCTTTCTGCTGGATGGGGCTTAGACAACTAGGTAAGATATTCAAACAGGCTACTGCCGCATGTGCAGCCTTAAAGGACACCATCTGCTAGTTCATCAGTGCAGTAAAGCATTGATTAATACACATCACTATTTCAAAGATGAAGAAAAACTTCATTCTATTTCAAACCACTGAGTGCATGCTGTCCACCACAATGTCTTACCATGCAACAGACCCGAAATCCTGCAAAAATAAAATCTCCTTTAGCTATGGTCAGTCAGGTTATATTAACTTTGGCAACAAGAATGATATAATCATATTCCTAAGCAATTGGCCTGAACAATGGACAGCAGCACCTCTTGTAGATTGATAAAACAAGACCTGATTTTACCACTCATTCATACCAAGTAGAGCCTATCAGTCAGACCACCTGCATTTCAATATTAGAGGACTAAGATCCTACTTAGCAAAACTAATCAGTGTCCTGCTTCACTTTGCTCAGTTACATTCCATAATTGCTGTGTATATTTTTCTAGCCAAAGATTTTCTTTTTTTTATTAATCAAGTCATTAAAATAAAAATAAATAGTTATCATGACTCCACAACGCAGAGACTGAACTTTGCTGCTGGAGGTTGAGCTCACGCATAGAGTCATGCAGCAGCAAGAGGCATGGCACAGAAGCATGTGTCATGGGGGAATTCTGTCCCTGCACAGCAGAACTATTCCTGGAGCTCATCTTTGCCAGCCTGTCCCTGGCTACTACACTGAGCCAGGCTGCTACAGGAAGGTATGGGAATCCTACAGCCTCCCCTTCCCAACTTCCTCACAACAGCCTTAGTGAGAACAGAGAAAGAACAGTCCTTATCTAGGTTATACCACAGAGCAAAAGGCTCTCACAAACCTCCTTCTCTAATCCCACCACAGCTAAATATAATTTAACCTGAACTGCTCTGCCCATAGTTATGTGGAAAGGTGGCTTCAAGAGAGCAGGTTGGAGGGAAAGCCGGCACCGCGCGTTGCAGATCTTCCTCTGCCGGCTGCGCGGCAGTGCTGTGCTCCAGGAGATGGGAGCTGTTCAAATGTTTTGACAGAACATGCCGATTCCTCGGGAATGTTTTTATTCTAGTCGATGTGCCAATTCTGCACAGATTTCCAGTGGAAAGCAGACAGACAGTCTGGGTCTGCTGAAATAAAACGGCTTCACCCAGGAAGAAGAAAGAGTTGCATCTTCAGACTATTTTTACTTGATCTGCGGTTGTATTTGTTTTAGTCAGTTTGCTGGATTTTTTTGCAACTTTACCTGGAAAATCCATTTTCTAGAAGGCTCTAAAGATGGGCCAAAACACACAAAAACACTGGAGAAAATTAAGCACAGGCAAAAGCCCTTGCAAGACTTTTGAGATGCAGGTTTGTAAGTAAACAGTACACACAGATAAACAGGGAAACCCAGAAATTAATGATGTCATAACTAGAGCTGCTTAGTCTGGTTCTGCAAGAACCCAAACACCTCCGTTTTTGCATTTGTGGTTGTCTTTCAAAGGCTTTCTTTTTTTTCCTTTTGCCTTAGGGAGTTTTTTATAGGGCTATTATAATTTGAGGTCTGGTCTTCTCGTGGCAGGTCCTCCATCCAGGAAATGAAATGGCATTAGAAAATGAAATCTCACATTTATGAGGTCTTTGAGATTGCTCCCTGGAGCACTGGGGGAAAAAAAGAGGTAGTGAAAAATATAAACACAAATATAACTATGAGATACTTGCCTGGTCCCTAATTCTATCTGCCATGAGCTATAATGAGACTCAGTATTAAAATAGAGAACTCTGGTAATGTCACCAATTGTAGCTTTATTTCCCAAAGCTCTTCCATTTCCCCCTTCTGTGTGATCAAGTGCCTTTTCCACCCCATCTTGGCTGCAAGGCGCTCCTGCCCAAGACTGTCCTCAGATGTGGAGCACAAATAAGGATAACTCAAACATCATCCTTCTTCTGCCTGTCTTGCCGCACACTTTTCACATCATATGTTGCAGCATATTACTAGAGCAAAGTAGATGTGTTCACCCCTTCAAAAGCTATAACATTTGCAAAAATCATGTATCAATCACCAATTTCTTATTAATACCTTTTTCTACTTTTCTAGACTGCTCTCTAGAGCTACAAGATGCTTTAACCTGTCCAGGGTTTATCACCCGCCATTCCCTCTCAATATATAGGAATAAAAGCAAATAGAGGCAAAGCACTGAAAACTTAAAGGTTCTCCATCCCCTTTTTCTGCCTGTCCAAAGTGATACTTCCCTCCAATTCCTGTTCTTGCCATGCAGCTTTTTCACTTTACTTCAGTAGAACATAATCACTGTGTTTAAAGTCCCTCTCAACTTCCCAGAGAATATTTAAGCTCTTCATCATACACAATTTCTTACAACTCCTTCAGCCTAGCTCTCACTAATCCTACCTATTCTATTTCATAGAATCACAGAATAGTTTGGTTTGGAAGGGACATCATCAACTAGATCAGGTTTCCCAGAACCACATCCAGCCTGGCCTTGAATGTCTCCAGGAATAAGCATCCACTCTGGGCAACCTGTGCCAGTATTTTATCACCCTCATTTTAAAAATATTTCTTCCTCAAGTCCAGCCTGAATCTCCCCTCTTTGTTTGAAACCACTACCCCATGTCCTATTGCAACAGGCCCTGCTAAAAAGTCTCCCTCATCTTTCTTATAAGACCCTTTTAAGATGTGAAAGGTTGCAATAAGGTCTGCCCAGAATCTTCTCTTCTACAGGGTGAGCAAGCCTTTTCTCGCAGGAGAGACACTCCAACCCTCTGATCATTTTTGTATCCCTTCTCTGGACTTGCTCCAACAGATCCATGTCTTTGTTGTTCTGACTCCAGAGCTGGACACATTACTGCAGATGGGGTCTCACCAGAGCAGAATAGACAGGAAAAATCACCTCCCTTCACCTCCTGGCTGCGCTCCTTTGGATGCATCCCAAGATACAATTGGCCTTCTGGGCTGCAAGCACACACTGCCAGCTCATGTCCAACCTTTCATCCAGCAGTACGCCTAAATCCTTCTCTTAGGAGTACTCTCAATCCCTTAATCCCTCAGCCTGTACTGCTGCCAGAGGTTGACCCAACCCAGCTGAAAGACCTTGCATTTGGCCCTGTTGTATGCTCTGTCTGGGAAGGGAGGAAGGAGGGAGAACCCAGAGGGGCCATGAGTCTTACATCTAGATAAAGCTACCAGGAGAGGATACCACTCAAGGTGCACTTTAAGCAGCCAGAAGACAGCACGTAATGAATACCATGGATTTAATGGCACATGTTTGAACAGACAGTTCTCCAAAGCTTTCTATTACTTGTTTTAACATAAAGCCTTGCAGTACCTGAGCCCAGCTAGCTGCAGTGGATCAGACTCACAGCAGCTGTGCCTTCCTACTCTCAGAAAGGGTGGGAGAAACTATCTTGCTTGCTGTACAGAAGGCCAGCTTCTTATTTGAAGAGACATGTCATGCTGTAAACATTTCTAGTGGAGCTTGGGTTACCAGCACTTGTAAGAAAACCCTAATGAAAATAAATTGTTATGTATTTACCCATATGCTGAGGAGCATATGGCTAATGCATTTAGACACTGCTAATGAAGTTAAGACTCAGCTAAATTTGTTGGCTCATGGATAACAACTGTTCTCAACAACCAATCTGAGCCCACTACAATTTTAGCATTACAACTGATACCTGGCTATTATTGTACGTACTGATCCTGCTGACATAGGAAAACTGTTTTCTGAATACAGACTTCTCCACATTGCACTAAGAAGGTGAGCAGCATATACTATCACTAAACTCCAGATTTACAGGTCACGTAAGCAGGCTACAACTTACTTAAAACAACAGAGATTGCTCTTATTCACTGCAGCCCTGAATCTATTCCTTTATTTTTTTTAATTTCAAGGACTTGAAGACTTTATTTAGTCCAATCCAATCTCCCCGGGCCAGTGCCACACTGATGTGACTACAGCCAAAACTGAACAAAAACCAACCACATCTAAGAAATATTCCTACATTTTAAAGTCCACATGTAGAAGACCAGTAAGTTTGCTACAACAGTTACAGGAGTCCTCCTATTCAATCATATCACTATTGCCCTGTTCTTCAAGGTGAAAGTCCCTACCTCTTGCGCAAATCCTACTCCTTGTGCATGATCACAGATATCCTGGAGTCCAAGGCAAATTCCATTTTAAGTAATCACACTGGGTTTATTTGTACGCCCCTACAGCTGCAACTATACATTACCTTCATTCTCTTAACCCAGCTACTGTGTAGCATGGCTTTTAACTGTTGTTACATGTCATGCCGGAGCTGGCTTTAATTTAGCAGCACACACGGCTTAAAGAGCAGGCTACATAGCAAACTCCAGGGTTACATGATGAACATGCAAATATACTCTCCAAAAGACACAACACATGGCAAACTTCCCCTACACCATTCTTATGAGCCAAGTGTCATTTAAATGATGCAGACCTCTTCTCTGATGGATCTTGGGTAGTTGTTTGCCAGTTGTCACCAAAAACCCGTCACAGGGCAATGGTTTTTGTGAAAGATGAAATGGAACAGCAAAGAAGTGTCTTGCAGTGCTGCTACATTGAGAACCCAATTTACTCAGACATCTTCATTTATAAACCAGAGTTCAGACCTGGCATTAGCTCACAACCCCACTTCCTCTGTGAACATTGCTAAATCATTTAGTCTCCCTCCAGCCTCCAAGCAGCCCAATCTGTTAAAGACAGCAGTGATATCAGCCTCCCCAGATCTACCACAGAAAGCCCACAGAGAAGTTACCAAAAGTGCTTCACCATAACCTGATGGAAACACCTATGTCATTTTGCAGGTGGGTAAAAAGCAGGCGAAGCAAGAGATTTGCTTACCCAGACAATAAGAAAGCTTTGCCACAGTTAGACTTGCCCAAAACCACATTGGGTGTCTGGGGAACGCCAGGAGCATGATCAGAGAATCTCTTTTCTCATGCACTGCGCTGCCATGGGGAACCATCATCCCTTTTCCATCTAATGGGTGAGCCCTTCACATACATCTAGCAATTGCCTCTTCACCTCATGTGTGTTTAATGAAGCAAGCATAAAGTATGCCAAAAGGAATCACCAAAACATAGCTTAAGGAATACCAAAACCATGATGTTGCCCATCAGTGAGGTCTGCATCTCCTTCTAGGGGCAACTGCTGAGGCCTAGAGAAAACACTTGCCCAGCTCTGCACAGCAAATAGATGTGGGAGCTGCTCTAGGAAGAAGCTACACAGTCCACAACCTTTCCTTGGAATAAGAAAGGGACCTGTTTCTTCCCTCAGAGTTAAAACATTATAGCTCAAAAGAGCAAAAGCACCTGTCATGACCACTACCACCTTCACCACTTGGGTCACCATTATTCACCAGCAAAGTAGCAGTGATTCATCCCCATTTTTAATGTCATGTAAAACCTGCCATTTTCTTTGTGTATCCTAATACCGTCTTTCCAGCTTCTATAAACATTAAAGTTGACATGACATTTAGGGACACCTAGCAAACAGCTATCGAAAGCATCAAGTGCAAAAAGGCTGAGGACATCACACCTCTACAGAAAGAGTTTGAGGCATTTGCATTGCTCCCCCAGAGGCAGGCTCACCCTGCTGAGAGTTCAAACCCATTTTTGTATCCCTTCTCTGGACTTGCTTCACGAAGAAGGGGTGAGCCACAGCACAGCTCCACCAAATGCTCTTCTAAGAAACCAGGCACCCAGCTCTTATCAAAGGGTGCAAACAGCATTTATTCAAGTGGCAGACAGGTAAACTATGATGTCTTCATTTTCCTGCATTAGGTTCCCAAAAACAGGCACTGCACTGACTTTGTCAGGGTACCTGACAACGCTAACATCTGATCAAAGCAGGTAGCAGAGAGTACCAGTTGAAACTAGGAATACACAGGTATTTGAAGGGGAGACAGACTGGCTTTATAGACATATGAATATACACATAAAATCACATCTAACTCCAGGTTTTCTGTCACACTGCAGACTATGACATTACTAGGTTTAGATCTGCACCACATGTATCCATGCCACATGAAAGGCATGCATGCACAGGCCTCCCAGTCAAGGTGCGTGTGAGGGGTGTTTCCAGGACACAAGAGAAGACGCAGAGTACCCTGTGAGGTATATTTGGGCAGTGAGCAGCCCATGGCAGATGCACACAGTCGACTGGGTGAGATAAAAGCCGGATTATTTGGTGATGCCGCTGCCGCCCCTTCTGGTTCCCCACAGATAGCTATCAAGTTGCAAAACACACACCCCGTATTCTATTCCTCTCTTGGTTATCTGCATGAAGCAACACCAAAGCATATGTAGACTTTCACTGTTAGTGTAAGCCATATTATTCTTGTAATCAAATCCAGGTCCACAGCCTATCTCACAGCTCCTCTTTTTCCCTTCCCTTTCCCCCCCCTAATTTTCCCCTCACCATTTGCCTCTCTCCAACCTTGTTTGGATTTACATGCTGTGTCATTAAATTCCAGAACAGTAAACGTTGCAACCACTCTCTCTAAGCACTGACACGCTGCTTTCTGGGCTGAAAATTAGACAGGGGGTTAATCTCATTCCTGCAAGGACCCTGCTTTTTATTTTTCTTTATGTCTAACCAAAAGGATGCTTTTGGCAGATGGTTAGGAAAAAGATCATGTTTGCCCTCTGCTTCCTCCCTGCACTCCCCCTTTCTCCACACGCACCCATCAGCCATAAAACAACACAGCCCAGCCAGATCCCAAACTGAAAGCAAGACAAAGCACCCACACAGCCCCTACTTCCATTCAGCAGAAATGGGCCACACTGGGGCAACCCAGATCTACAAGTAGGCCAGACAGAAATAAACAGAGTAAACAAAGAGTATCCTGTCCAAGCAGAGAAGGGCTAAAGAGAGTGATGTTTTTCATTAAAATGCAAGGCAGGGATACAAGCACACAGCCAGTCAAAACCTTCACTGGAGCTTGCTATGAGTAATAGGAGGAAAGCAACACACGATCATGCCATTATAAGAACCCAAAGCACATTGTCCAACAGTATACAGGGCAAAACTGTATATCCTGCCTACCAAGAACCAAACCAAGCAGGCAACCACACACCTACCACCACCCAAACATCATGAAGAGATGTCAGCCCCAAGGCTGAAGCAGCACAACACTGCTTCCCAAGAGGCTGAGTAAGGAGCAGTGCACACAGGTACAGTACCAGGCGACCAGGGCCATGCAAATGTCAGAGCCAATGACATTTAAATGCAGCTTGGCTGCCTTTTCAGAAAAGGGATGGGAAAGGGGGAGAAAAAGCACAGCACAGCCATAGCAACAGGTCAAGTGTCTGCTGCGGCTCTTCAGACAGAAGGGTAGTGCAGTGCGTGCGCCTTCTTGGTTTTCAGAGCATCTGTCAAGTAATAAAACCATTAGCCTGGGAATTAATAGGAGAGTTTTGTTTAGTTTTCCTGCAACCTGCTGCTCCAAAGCCCATGCAGACCCATATGTGAAAGTCCATGCTGTGTATACCCTTGCGTGTCCCATTACACAGCGATTACAGACAAACCTCATGTTTTTCCACGGGCTGGAAAAATGCAGAATGTGGAGAGGTGGGGGAACAGTCGGGAGCTCCTAGCAAAGCAGTGGTCTGTCTGCTGCAAGTCTGAGAGGTTGTTGAGAAAATTGAACATGCTGCTTTTTCTAAACAATGTAATCATATTTACTATTACATCAGACTTACCCACCACAAATTGTTCTCATGCAAGGGAAGAATTTTTAATCTAGTATCTTGGACTCTGATAATTTCCCAGCTGCAGAACTGCAATAATTTCTTATCTTCTCTTTTATGAGATAAGTTGATTAACTTGGATATGTTTTAGTTTCAGGGTATGATTATCTCCCTTTATTGTGCTTGACAGAGGAGGGGTGACTTACAGTAAAATAGCTTTGTTTTCCCCAAGTCAGCTTTTAAAGTCTGCTTCTCTGTGATAGAGATAGGTCTTTCCTGTTGCATTTCCCTTAGTCCCTTAACTTTCAGCACTTCCTTTTCCTCTCTCACAGACACTGTATTAAGAGCAACTCTTATTTTACTCAAATAAAATGCACTGTTTGAGAAATCCCCAAAATAACTCTTTCAAAGTAATATCATTGGAGAAAACATTTTCTTGTTTAAAATAAATTTGAAGATTTATGAAAAACCCCACAACCTAGCACTATTGGTCAAATCCTGCTGGCATTGTTCTTTTGTTTTCAGGCACACTGACAGAAGAAGAATAATAGCCAAAAAAGAACGATGCTCTATTCACACAGTGAAGCAAAATAGGAACTTCTGTTCGCTTCAGTAGAACTGACCTACACCCAAGTAAGGGAAAAGACAAACAAATCCTTGAATTCATGCCATTTAAATTGAAAACTACTGCTTACTCCCACAGTTTTTAGGAGCTTTTAGTATTTAATATTTTTTTTCTTAAATCCCAGGTCCTAGATTTTCTTGATTATGTCAGAGGGAGTTGTGTGTGTGTGTGTATGTCCGTGTGTTGTTCTCCCCTCCTCCCCCCTTTTTCTTTTCTCCTTATGTTTCCAGCAATCATATTCTAGGAGAAGAACTAGAAACCATGAGAAGAGGACATTTTTTGGACCTGAAGACTGCATACGTTAAGATGTCTTAATTTCCCTTTTTCTTCTAGAGCCCTCTGTTGTCCAGGGGTTTTCAACCTGAGTTGATTTGCAGTCCAAGTTTGACACTTGAAGAGTATGAATGACACATATGCAGGTTCCCGTACCGCACGTATCAATCAATTTCTAAGTCACCATTCATGAAGTCCTCCAAAATAAGTGTTCATGGGTTGAAAACTGCTAGTCTGATGATGTAGTGGGAGTGTGGCTCCTGTGTTTTCCTTTCACAACTTTGGCAATACCAAGAAGGAGCTGGCCTACTTAAAAGAGAGACTCTAAAAAGCCAGTTCAGTGAGAAGACATGGTTGCATAAACATGCAAGCGCAAGAACTTTTTAACATTGTAGATGCAGCAACAGAACAAATCGACACTTTGCTACTTCCTAGTAAAAAAACACCAAAAAAAGAAGAAACATCAGCCCCCAACAAATCGCTTCTCATACACAGCTGCGCCCCTCACAGCTAAGCCCCTAAAACCATCTTCACTCCTAGGATGGGCAACCTCTGGCTCTACCCTGCAGGGGAAAGGAAGGTGGAAGGCATTCAGACTGCAGTGAGAGCACTCATGTCCCTGAAAACACTCTCGGAGAACAGCCTGCAGTATAAAAGCAGCTCTCCTATTACCAACACGTTGCTATGGGCACTATTTCTAGGAAAGCAGCCACAGGAGGAGATCCAGAGAACATGGCAAAATATATGAGAGAAGAAAGAGAAATTACAAAGAGCCTGGACTCATCCCTGCCCATTCCTACTGGTAATCATAGGACTATAGGGAAGATGGATAGTGAAATGCAAGGACTTACAGCCTTGTGAGGCTTGTGGTTTTGC
The DNA here is from genome assembly GCA_009867235.2 of Psittacus erithacus. Taxonomy (NCBI): domain Eukaryota; kingdom Metazoa; phylum Chordata; class Aves; order Psittaciformes; family Psittacidae; genus Psittacus; species Psittacus erithacus. The sequence continues at coordinate 43,648 of WYDI02000306.1, forward strand.
ATCACTCAAATGGTCCAAAAAAAAAGGGTATTTCAAAACCCTGCATGGAATTAATATTTCTTGGTAATCCAAGATATAATTTATCAGCTACCTTTAACTAACTTTTTGCTAAAAGTAAGTAGGATCAAGTTTAACTTTTCTTCATCAGCCTGCATTAAGTGGATTTAATGAATGCAATTCTGGCAATGAAATTTGCTTAACACATCATAGGTAACAGTTTGCAAAAACTTTCCACTTGTCTGCTGGTACAGGGCAAGCCTACCTACAGCATATCAGAATAGCTTAGTCTCTAGGCACATTTTCTTACAGCATTAGCAGGTGACTAATGATAACTGGATTTTGTCACCAAAGAACTACAGAACAAGTAGCATCATGCCATCCAGCTGAACTGAAACCAGAAGAGGGAGGATGAATTGGTCTGTATTCCACACCACCAGCATCCCCAGTACGTTAAAGTCACTCTGTTAACTTCAGTTCATATTAATCAAGAGCAGATCAAGTCTACCTTTCATGCTATTTTCTAAATGAAATCAGATGCACATGTAAAACTGGTATTTAAATGGGTTTTACCTAACAATGACTCAGATATTGACAGTGCAATCACTATGAAGACTAAGGTAAGAGGCACTATATTGTCATTAATAATTCAAATCTCAGCATGGATATCGATGACCATGCACCTAAAAGAGGAAACTGGGCAGCAACTGGAGTTAGCCCAGATTTCCTGAAAAGCTGTCGAACTGCAACAGAGACACACTACAGAGATTTTGCTGTAAGATTCAACCAGAGAAATGGCAGCTCATTATTAAGAGGTTTTGGACCCTCAGAAGCATTACTGAAATTGAGCAAGGAACAAAACCACAGCATTAGCAGACTAATGAAAGGGCATGGGTGAGAAATATTAGGGAATGAAATCTGAAGGCATAATTTCAATACTTCCCCTTCTTTCCTCTTCCCAGTCCCAGTATGTGGGGCACAGAGTGACAGCGTTCAGTGGTACCTAATGCCAGTTACTGCTCAGAAGCAAGTAACTTTACAAGCTTTAAAATAAATGTGTACAATCAGCAAAAGCACAAACAAACAGAAAGGTCACAGGAGCCAAAACCACTCAGAACAAACCAGTTTGGGCTAGTTAATATAATCTGCTCTATTCACATAACTAAATTTGCTTCACTGAGGGCATGAACTTTCTTGGAAAAGCTCAAGTAATTAACTGCAGGAGCTTATGCCTCTTTTTTTTTCCACTCAAGTTTATTTTACCCTGAAATTATTGCTGCTTGCACTCAACTGCTTCTATCAATTAATACAAAAAGCTGAGTTTTGCTTGCTCTTTCTAGAGGGAGATGCTTGAAGAGATCGTACCATTTCAATTCTTCCTACCTACTGTTCACTCATCTTATCACTTCGACTAGACACAAAGCAGACTGTATCTTACCTCACGGAAAAAGAGCAGGTTACCAATGAAAGGAAGAGTTGGAGGATGTCGAATCCCTACTTTGCTTAGTTTGGAGAATGCAGATGTGGAGTACCTGGAAAAAATAAGGTAGTAAGTTAATTTTAGATCTTATCATGATAGGACTTACCACAGTAATTAGTTCAGATGACTTGCCTGGATTCAAAGAAAATGCTTTCTGTGTTGACCAGACAGACCTGCCAATGTGGTGACACTGCTCAGCAGCTCCACAGGTCACAGAAATGAACACATAACAATGGTGCCTCAGAGAGGGCAAATGAATGGACTCAAAAAGAAGGCCTGCAAATTGAGCAGTGGTAACAGAGAGCTGTTCCTGTTCCCACAGGGGGTCTTGTAAGTCAGAAGTGACTCTCCAAAGCTACATGAGGCTACAAACAAGACCAAAAGCAGGCATTCAGGGTTTGACTAGTGTGGCACATCTGGGAAAGGAACAAGAAGGATCTTCAGACCATTGTTTTCTTATTTTTCCACCACTGCTACCTATACAGATCACAGAACAAGAATTCAAACTAGTCTCAGTTGCGTATGAGCCAAGACACTGTCAGTATGTTCAAGTCCAGCCCAGTATTTGGGCCAGATATGCTGATTAAGTGATTCTGCAGATGCCAGTCAGCAAATTAAACAAGTATAAAAACGACAGGGAAACAAAACCCAGGCTGAAAAGCTTCATGCATCCCTTGTTTCGGATGAAACTGTGGCATGTTGACAGGGACAACTGGGAAAAAATAAATAAATAAAGAAAGAAAGAAATAAAAAACCCCACAACAAAACCCCAAAGTTTTTTCTTTTCCTGCCCTTCTCCTTTCTTAATACAAACAATGGATTTATGGCAGTGGACTTCAATCAGTGAAACCTGACAGAGCAGGAGCTAACAGCAGCAGCTTTAATTAGCTAGACACAGTAATACTGAATACTATCACCAGGAAGATCAGGACAAAAGATCTTTAAGCTTAATAAAAGGCTGTGTCTATATTAAGACCTTAGCTCAGAGCAATAATATAGTTTTAAAGCTCTCCCTCTGCACAGGAGTCTATGTCCAGAGCAGTTTTGGCACAGGCAACTGCACTTTTTTGACAGGAAACTGAACTGGAAGCTTTGTCCCAATCCTTCATCTCTTACCATGGCAGGTCTGAACTAATAAGCAGTCCTTCAGCTTTGAATCCCGAGAGAAGCAAGACTGTTTAGTCCTGGGAAGCAAATGAAATCTAGTCCACTGTTTAGTCCTGGGGAGCAAATTAAATCTAGTCCAAAGTAAAAACTGAACTGCATATAATGCAGTGGTCACAATATCAACTGCTTTAGTCTACTGGGTCTGCAAGTCATCTGAATGACATAATACAGAGACAGCAGAAGCAGTGCCCTTGGACCCTGATGGGCTCGTTTCCTCTTAATCTCAGCCTTGTTGGCCCTAAAGACTATGCTAACCCATCACTATGACGTGGACCTCTCCTCCCTGAGGTCCAGTAATTGACATGTTCCTCATTTGAAACGCCCTACATGACACAGTAAGAAATATTCTGGTATAACTTAATGGGCAAACAGCACACAGTTCTTGGGGGTCAGGATGGAGAGGGGAGAGAAAAGTCTATGTCAGAAAATGGGCCTTTCCTTCAGCAGGAGGGAAAGGAAAGAATAGTATTATGAAATTAAATATATAAAATTAAGAGAATTAAATCTCACATGACCAGCAAAACAGAATGGGACTTAAGTATCAAGTTTCCAGCTTTTTTGTAATTCTGTTTCCCCAAGATCTCCTGCAGCACATTATCTACCCTCTTAATGGGAATCTGTGAAGACATTTTAGAAAAATCATAATCAGAAGACAGCAAATAGAACTTTTTTAAATAGCAACTTTTTTTTTAAAGGGGCCGTACAAGCCTTCACAAACACAAACCGTTTCAATAGAAATAACGTGCCTTCAGCCTACGTAAAGGCACTATTTAAGTATGCCAGAGTATCATGGAGTGCATGTACAGAGGTTGACATTTATTGCATATTTTATACATATTATTGACTTTCTGGCTACTTTAATGCTTAAAAAAAAGAAAAGCAATGTGAGGTTTTCCTTATTGAAAAAGCAAATACTCTTGGGGAAAAAATGTTTTAACTTCAAAATGACAAAAGTCTACACAGTACATTTTCTTTCCCAGAGAATTTTTTGCTGCCGTTTGAAATCTTCCTAAAGTGTCTTTGTGTCATAGAAGAGTCCTCATCTTCAGCATATAAACAGTGGAAAAAAAAAGAAAATCTCTCTCAATGGAAACCCCTCAATTTTGTGGCATTTTATCCTGGATGTTTTCATCGTAAAATAACATGGCAGATCACAAAACACCAGGCTGGGCTACAGTTAACTGCTAATTTCACTATAGACTGGACACCCTGTAGACTCCTAGTCTTCATGTACTGCAAAGTGAAAATCGACTGCAACAGAGCCTTAAACTACACAAAAGTAAACATTTTAATCAAATATTTAAAATGGAGCAAAACTAATGAGTACAGTGCGCCCAGTTTCACAAGGCAACAAACACATGGACTCTGAAGACTATTCATGCTTAGATGAGCAGCTTGTCTTTGTCAGCTTCTGAACATTACTGGCAGCTCCTCACAGCTGAGGATTTGCTTTCCTTTTTCCCCTCCTAATGTGGCTTTCTCTGATGCATTTTGCTCACTTATCTTTTGAAAACCTACTTCAAACGTAAGGAAACACAAGTACTACAGTCAAGTTTCACACTGAAATACAACAATGAAAGGGTAGGGCCAGGAGGAAAAAAAAAAGCAATCTCATCAATAAACACATCAGCTCTACCCTATGATTTTATAGTATTTCCGTTATTGTTGAAATACCTGCAGTTTTGCAGAAAAGGAAACAGTATGCAAGTTGCTAAAGACTGACTTGGCTGTATGTGCAAAAGAGGGAAGATTTAAGACTGTACACAGGTAATCTTGACTTTGACCATTTCTAATGCAACAGCTTACTTTCCACAAACTTATATTGAGAGGTTGGGTTTTCTTTACCCCTACCTCTACAACACTTAGCTCATTCCTACCAGTTTGAATGGGGAAAGAGTGAGAAAGGATTGGGTTAGGGGACTCTTCAAAATAAAACTGTCCTGCATGACAAACAATGAACACCAGTAATACATGAATCTGACAGCACCACAGCACAATCCTTTGCCTTGTCAGCCAGAAGCAATCAAATGGGCCAGTTTCTGTGATTCAGCTAATGGGCACACCTAGGACATACACTTGGCCTGTAATTCTCAGAGCTGTGAGAGAAGCACAATGGGAAAACAGTGGCCAGGTTTTGTTGCTGGGAAGGGGAGGTAAGCTATAAGCTGGAAGAGTGCAAACTGCCAAGGCTGCCTTGTAGGCAGGCGCAAGACATTTGTCTGAAGAAGCTGTACATCTAAATGAAATAGTTCCACACCTGCCTTATCACCAGCGGGAAGTCTTATTTCTCACTCAGACACTTAACATTTCTGTGTTAATTTACCACAAAAATTAATCAAGCAACCTCCTGCTGTTGCTGTGGGTGCACGCTAAGGGTAGAAGACGAGCCAATGGGCTGAGTCAAATGCAAAATCTAGAAATAGAAGAAATAGTGAGAGGCAACCAAGATGACCAAAGATGCTGAACAACTTCTGTACAAGGAATAAGCAAACAGGTTATAATCTTATTCCTGGAAAAAGAAGCAATTGATGGAGGATATTATTACCCACTATTTAAAGCCAAAATAACAAAAATAAAATCCACAAATGAACATTCAGGTGGCAGGATTAAAAATAAAGCCCTTTTCCAAGAAATCAATATACTAACTATGAAACTCCTTGTCATGGGATGCTGTCTATTCTAGAAGCTTAAAAAGCTTCCAAAAGTGATTAAATAAATTAATGGGAAGGGGAAATAAAAAAAAAAATAAATCAGCAGGCACTTTCAATTTGTGATTTAACAAATGTAAGAGACACATGAAAAAGATTAAAGGGAAGGAGGGAAAATTAATCAAATTTATTTTCCTAAGCAGGGAACTAGTCTGTAAACTTCCAAAGGCAGAATAAGAGATTAGACTGTTATAAAACCTAAGAGATAAAACCTCAGACACTTCAGTTTTTTTAAGAGGAGAGAGGAAGTAGTATCTGTGCACAGGGAGGGGCATGAAAAGGATAAAACTGATGGCAGCAATATTTACTGCACAATCTAGCACATTCTTTCTCAAAGGAGAAACATACCCTAATATTTACACACATAGGGCTTCCTGCAAAACTATTAATTTAAAACCCTGGCATCATATTTTGAACAGTGACAAGACATCAAAAGGAACCAGAGGAACAGCAATAATGAAGTAGATCAATAAACAATTCAGTAACTCTTTGAAGACATTCAGATGGCCTCTCAGAGCTAGATGCTCTCTGTATATATTAAACATGACTGTTAAAAGAAACTTAACATTCCAAACACATTCCTGTAGGCCAGCATGGCAGATTTACGCTTTCTGAAATACAAACTTCTTTCCACAAAACACCACGCAAAAAATAAGGAGAAAGACTTAAAATCAACAGATAATTAACGTAAGTTGCAATGGATATGTAATCAACAGAACTAAGACATCTGCCCAGCCAGGTCAGTACTGATCAGCAACACAAGAAAAAGTATCACACAGCCTACCATTAAATGCAATCAATTTGTGTAGCAGATAACATTACAGTTTCCAATTCTGCATCATAGAGTTCAATGTACTATTGAAACTACCCCAAATTTCTCTCAATAGAGAAAGTACGTCATTCCACGTCTAAGTAATGTGCAACCTAATAATATCTGAAAGCTATAAACTAGGACACTCAAAGACAAAACCCTCATGTTATTTAATGTCATTGTTGAGAGCTGGGAGGTGCATTATTTTGGAAGACTGAGTGGGAAAACAAAGTATTTTGCTGAAATAATGGAAATCATTCCTACTAAACAAGAGATAATCATCATGTGTTTTCACCCATTTGCCTCTACGTACATATACCCATCCAGTAAATGCTGGCATGTATTCTGTACAAGAGTACCACAAAGTAAAAGTGTATCACAAAGTAGTGACAATATACAAAATAACAGTAGCCTCCCTAACATTACAATGATTGCTCATATGAAAATATACAAGCATTCCTGGGAGCACTGCCTAGATAGCACAGTCTCACCAAAACATTGATATCATCCCTAGGCTGGCTACAAAGTTAAGACTCTGCTCTTAGCCCTTGCTGGGAAATTTTGCATTATGAATACTGCATCAGCGTCACTGGAGAGCTGTCATCACATGCATCTTTCTTCTAGTCTGATGCTCAGGATATTTATGACATTATCTGGTCCCATTCTGACAGAGGAACATGCAAAACTTAAGTCTTGCAGGTGGGGGAGTATTGCAACAAAAATTGATAGCACCCCAAATGGATGCAACCACCTCTGGCTATTACCTCCAGAAAGTGTACTCACTAAGAGAGAAATAAAACAAAACAGCAAATCAAATCAGCTGTCCATCCCCAAAAGACAGGCAGATCCTAAAGCACTCTCTCATAAAACAGAAGAGAAAATTGGAGAAAGTAAATCCTTCCTGTAAACTGTTCTAATTTTAGTCAAGAAAGGTTACCAAATTACCCTTTACCATTGCCTAGTAGTACCCCTGATGGAAATGAAGAGTTTTGATGGATGGAAATACACTTGGTTGCATAGAATACTGGGCTCAGAGTAAGGAATTACTCTGTTTTTTCAGGAAAAGATAAAGAATATCCACAAGTATAATTTCAGTACATTCCAGAGGTAAGCTTCAAAAGAGACATTAGCCAGCACGGGATAAGGCTATTTAAGCACTGCAATTTTATTTTCAAGCTTAACAAATCTGCACACTTTAACTATGAATTTGTAGGGCTGTATTACCAGTGTCAGAGATAATGAAAATTTCCATGTAACACTTGCTGTTCTTAAACACTCGCATGCACTCCCAGTGTTTTAATTTTGACATGGTTGCACAAGAAAAAGACAGACATTACACACACTTGCTCCATCTGCTTCCACAGGGCCAGATGTTTTTCAGCTGCAAAACCTAAATGACCACAGGATTTTTATTATTTCATTGAAACATTTGCTAATGCATCAGAAATAATGCGCAGGAAAGGCCAAATTTTATGCTCAATATTAAATGTATACCTCATCTATCTGCTAACAATCATTTTTTAATCCATACTGTTCTGGTCTGTTGAACAATTTTTTTAGTGTTTCTTCTCTTAAGACAACCCATAGGCACAAGGGACTGGGTGTAATAAGGCTGCAGATTGTCACTGTGTGTTTAAAGTTCTGAGGGTTGCTTTGATTTAAAAAAGGAAAAACAGAAGTTAGCAGTGAATCAGGACAATTAAATGAAAATGCCCATACAGGAAAACAACATACTTCACCATGCACCAGCGTAGTCCTGGGAGAGACAGATGGTCTGTACAGCAGGCCAATGACAATATTTCATCACCTCTCTCAGAGTGCAGCCCTTTCACACTGGGCGGTGACTCTTCCAAATAAAGAGCAAACAAACAAGAGTCATAAATCCACAGCTTCAGCCCTTCATTGCTGGCTCAACACCTTTAAACAAAATGATGGAGGTCAACAGCAGCAGAGGCTGTTGTCTCTTTATAGCAACATATACCCTTGGGAAAGGAGGCAGGACCTCCACCCTGTGTAAGCACACAGGGTGGTCTCACCAGGAAGAGAGAACAAAGCAGACCTGAAGTCTGGTGCATGTGAGGTCATACACAATGCCCACAGGAAGCCTGGGTCAGAGCTCATAGCTAAGCTCAGCTCTCACATCCCAACACCACTGCTGTAACCACAGGCCGAGCCTTCCTTTCACTTCCTAGGACCACTGGTACCATATCTTTCTTAAGGACCAGTGTCATCTTCCCCCTTTTTATTGACACAGATATTGTGAGGCACATAGAGGAAAATGATACCACCTCAAGACCTTAAATGTTCTTGCTTCAGCCAGGAAGACTAAAGTTTGCATAAATTGGTGCATTGCTAGAAACACAGATTAAAATTTCATAAAGTTGTATTTCTGCCCTCCTCAAGTAATTATACATCTCAACTTTGTAATTGGATATCTCAACTGCATAATTAAAAGGACACCAAGTTTCAGGTTAATTCATCTTTCTAATTGCTATGCAAGTTCATACTCTAGTGATGCAACTCCATTTGCAGGAAACATGGCACCTGTTTCTGTACCATTTCTACAGCTCAACTATTCCTACGTGCTAGGAATACCGATAGAGATGAAAGATGCAGTTTCATGTTTAAATCAAGAGAGGAAAGTCTAATTTGAAGCCTAGTCAATCTGGCTTTTCATTGACATAAAGGAGGTACTCACTAGGCCACTGGCCTACTATTTCATACGGTCAAAAAGGGACAGCAATGCTGTGGTTACTGAATTCCTGAAATGTTATCTAGCGTACACATCAAGTAGTGATGTGCTGCACAGGCAAAGCCAAGTTGTATTCCCACTAGCACATACATACCTCAGCTGCCTTTAATTTTTTAAGCCATGCAGTTCTGGTCTATCAGGCAACTTGCTTGATGTCTGCTGCTGTAAAGGAACTGGTTTTAGAGTTCAGGTCTTGTACCACATTCCTCAACAGTAACAGTACATACAGGGCCAGTCAGCTGGCACAAGGGCTTTATGGAGTAGCACCCAGACAAGGAAAGCCCTGGGAAAAAAAAAAAGCTGCTTCAAGAGGCTCAATGCCTCCCAGTGCTTTTGGGCCCCAAGATGTCCTCCTTGACTGAAGGCAAGGTAGGAAACACAGTCCTTCCTTCCTTTTTGAGACTAGCCTGCCTGCACACATATAGCAGGATGACAGGCATCAAAACTGGAACAAACCTCCAGGCATCTTCCCCACTTGTAGTCTCAAATGAGCATCTCTGACAGATTGCAGGGATAATTCACCTCCCTTTGGACAGTTCTGGACAAAGGCAGACAGACCTCATGATTACATAGCACATGAAATAATTATTTATTTAAGTTAACATCAAGGGGTCACCATCCATCCAGTGCACTGAATGTGGCAGAGGTTCTGCCAACAGAAACAGATGTGATCAGAGCACCCAAGATCATTTCATACTGTATGGAGAATGTGAATTAATGGTCTAAAGCCCAACTTTGTTCTGGCATTTCCTAACTTGTGTGTGCTTGACTTCACAACCTCAATAATGTGCCTTTAATACAATTTTCAGTGCAAGTTCTCAGGTTTTTTTAAAGCTCACTAAAAATCCATCACATTGCATCATTTTACATCCCCAGGGGTCACCAAAAGACCCTAGAACTATGGCAGCGACCTTTGCCAAGTGAGCTAATGACAGAGGTGACAGAAGCAGGTTGTCTTTCATGCAAGGGAGCTGTGAGATCCAGCCTGCCAGAGTTTCTCTACTACTTCCTCAGAGAGGAAAAACAGCAAAATTGAAGAGTACCTAAACCAAAATGCTAGGCTCATGGCTAGGTGCTGGCACCTCATCAGTGAGCCCTCATCTGCGCCCGTGGCAGCACTGCCACATCCCCACTCTTCCTCATCCATGGACCTCCTGCCATCCCCAGCTCCAATCTCTGCTTCTCACTTGAGTAGACCTGCACTGCTCCCTTCGCTCAGCCTCTGTCTTACCTCCCATCATGAGCTCTCCAACTGATCCCATCCCCACACAGCCTCACAATGGTTTGTATCAGCCATTTATGCAGTTATTTATCCCAGTTTCTCCTCCTCTAACCCCAAATCCCCTCCTTTCTTATCACTTCAATACTCACAGTACACATCCTTTCCCTCTTCCCCAGCAGTGCTGCACACAGGTGATGGGCAAGCCAAGGGGAAAAGGGCTGGTGGAGGGATGAGACAGGCTGCCTGCTTGTAGTTCATGTGCCCAAGCTTCACTGATGCTATCACATGGGGGATCCATTACAGAAATGCTTTTCTCATTCCCTGGAATTGAAGCAAGCTGAACTGCCCTCAGGGACTTGCTGCCTGGTCAACCCTCAGCGCAGACAAAGGGTAGGGATATGCTTAGCAAATGCAGAATCAGAAATACTAGTTGAAAATTATATATGAACACAAAATATTCCAATGAATATGTGCTAACTGCAATTTTTCAGACATTTACAATTTGCCCAAATTTGGATGAGAAAAAGTACATCCACTGCCAAAGCACACCTTCTCTCACCGAGTATTGAATCCCTGAGTCAAATCTAATATAAAAAATAATAAAAAACTCAAACACCACCTCTAAAAATAAATAATTTTAAAACAAAAAAGAGCCATGCCAGAAAGATGTCCAAAATAAAACAAGCAAACCAGCATTTTTCTTTAGCTTTTCTCTCAAAAACTGCAGAGTTCATTTTAACTAAAATTGTTCAATAATTCCACCTAAGGCAGATGGTAGCCCTGGAAAACTTCAATCATAGCTGTTTAGAGTTTGATAAAGCAATTGGCAATTGAAAATAACATTGTATAATGGCAGCATCACACAACCTTGATTTGTGGTGCTCTCAGACCCACCCATAATTAAACAGGCCAGATTAAAAATAAAGGAAGTGCTGGCTCTCAGTCTGAGAGCACACATAAAATCTCAGATCATAGCTAGTTATTTTATGTAATTTCTAATCCATTATAGTAGGGGGTGACAATGACAACATTGTCTGACCCTTAATTACAGAAAAGATGCTATAATACTGTACATACCAGACAGCCTATGATAAAGTTGAAATTAGTACTGAAGACTGCCTGCTCCCCATGACTTCATAACTAGGAGTACTCTGATACCACAAGGAAAGACGATGCCTCTTTATTTTTCTTTTCTTGCTCAGGTCTTCACTACTCTGCTTCTCTAACTTCCCATCATCCCCAATACCAAATAAAAACCCCATTGAATAACACTTCACACACGTCTCATTTCCACATGATTCAGGTACAAAGGAGGCACAAAAACCTCTGGAGGAGTGATCCAATGTCCTATCAGGCAGCAGAACTAGCAACATGAAGCAGCATAGAAGAACTACCGGAAGTGAGAATGCTTCAGGGAACAAATGACAATCTGTTACATCATGAAAGAGCACCAGTGCTGGCTGCAAAGTCTCAGAATTAAACAAGAGAAGAGACCATATATACATCTAAATAGTGTGAGTACAGAGATCTGTGTTTTGATGCATGATTTAGTATCACTAAAGTGAAGAGAGCCCAGAGCTCCCTTTGTGACAAGCAAGGCACAGCACTGTGGTCACTGAAGAATAACATCATTAATTTCTGAAGTCAAGAAGAGACAATCCTTCCAACCTCAAGGTTCCTGCACACATGAATAGCAAGTGGAAGTACAGAAGTGGTATTCAAAGGTTTGTGGAAATACAGAAAATAAACTCAGCCTCCTCTTTCCCTTTTCTCCTTATTCATGACTTTTTGAGTATCTATGGTCTGACAAGAGTTGAGCCCACAGGAAAAAAGAGTAACTCAGTCCTTTTCATAATGTGAATTCATCTCATAAGAGACGAAGTGATTGAATCACACAATCACTGTGATTTTGTGAAAGTACAGAGAGCAAGGAATACGCATAACTTTTATTTCATATCCTAGCACTACCCTTTAGCAACCCTATGCATGAGACAGGAAGAGCACTGAAATTATTTCAATCACCTTTCAGTGTGTTTGAGCAGTCAATCACCATCACCAGCCTGAGTAAGCTATCATAGGCCAGTAACAAAGGCTGATACCTACCACATAACAGAAGGTACTTGAATAGATGCCAAACAAAGCCAAAGGAAAAGCACAATTTCAAACAGACTGGATGAAAGGATCACAGGAAGCCAACTTCAAGGAGATTCTCTGAACTCAAAAAAAAGTCTAAAACAAGTGGGCTCAAGTGTTGCTCCCAAGTGCCATCCAAATTAAAAGCAAAACAAAAGCAATTGGGGTTTCCTGGAGATCAGAATCACCCTTTCAAGCTGTAAGCAGACTGAGCAACCAGTTACACACAGGAATAGCAACACCAGGTACGCACAAAGCGTCAAACCCAGAGCAGAATGGACTGTGAGGTATTTTCCTTCTTTAATCACTGAAAAATGCAGTAACACCGTGCATTACTTGTAAAACAGCAGGTTGGACTGTTCAGACAGAAATACACTTTTTAAGCTGACATGCTCCTCTCTGAGCTGCTGGTTATAAAAAAAAAAAGTGCTTGTTGCACATTATCTCATCTTCTGACTGCACTTTGAAGCCCATTCTGGCCATTTGTCCATGACACAGACAAGTTCCAATCCTTAGGAATAATTCTCTTAACTTCATAAAGAAACCCTTGTTCAAGTCAGATAATTTTCATGCAGAGGCTGACATGGAAATGGCTTTCCTGAAGCAGAGTTGATTTGCATTACTCAGTGTCATAACACGACAGCTTACTCCGCAGCCTGCTTGTCTGGATCACCCATAATCCCCACAGCTGCAGTCCTCCTCTCCACAAAGGAGTTGTGCGCATGGCAGGAAGAGTTAATTTTAATGGAGCATCGTATCAGTCATGTTCTCTCTTAAACTGCTTATCTGGCAGGCTCCTAGATGCAATTTGTAATCATGGTCCTCTGCTAACAAAGGAAAGTCCATTGCTGTTGCCTGTTCCTTTGACTCTTGGGTTTTTAACAACCAACATACCATTGCACAAGTAATGCAGCATACAAAAAGACTGCCTTCACAGCATCTCTCAAATGACCTACTATTGCACCTCTGTCCCAGCTCACCCTTTCTCCTTCAGTTAAACAGTCTCAAACACTACTGGCACATGAAAGCAAAACACTTCAATGCCTCAACTTGCAAATGCATTGAGACAGTGACCATCTTTCCATTACATCGCACAGCCTCTGCATGTACAGCAGAGCCCTGATCTTTGACAAGGGTTCATAGCTCCTGTTGAAATAAGAATGATAAATAAATCATCATCATGGGGTCCCCTAAAGTGGATGGAAGTCTGAGCACTGTCAATCGATTACTTTTTAACTACTGCAATGAACTTAAATTCCATAGGGAGGTAATGATAGCAAGTCATTACCATGAACAATTCACTTTCAAAGACAGGCAAGAAAAGAAGCCCAGAGAAGGCAGTTTTCTTCACCCTCTCCACAAGCATCTGTGTGCAGATCAGTGATATTTTTCAGAGGCAGAACAAAGAAACTAGATGCCGATACATAGGCTTTAAGAGAGATTTAAAAGTTGATAAAAATGAAAGGACTGACAACAGAATTGGGATCAAGAGCAGAAGAGAATAAGAGCAAGGCATTATACAAGTTACAGAAATCCTGGCAGGAAGAAAGAGGCTTATTGAGAGAAAGGAAAGGGATGCTCATCCAGTCAAAGTCTTTGAGAAGTTAAGTACTGGAGAGGACATGCAGGATCTTAAAACTACCTTGAGTCACATATAAGGAATGATACAGGTTCATTTATTATTATGGTTAGATTCATGTATTTCTTGTGCTAAGTAAAACAATTTTTTATTTAAGGCTTGTTATAGATCTGTGTCATTATTTACAGCTTTGGTTCATATCCAAGGAGCTAACCATAAGACATGAAGCTGGATGTCTTAAGACAAATACTTTTACTGATCACTGTGGAGTTTTAGTGCCTGTCCTAACAGAAATTGGAACGGAAGATCCAATCAAGGCTAAAACAGCAATGGATAGAAATCTTGGAATGGGAGGAACATGAAAGAAATACCAAGAAAAGCATAAGCACAACCCACTCAAGCCCAGTAAAGCACAGTAGAGCGCAAGTCTAATATACCATGTGTCAAACATGGCAGCCTGGAGAAAGGTGACCCTCATTGGCCTCTACCAGAGCTCTAAAGGTAAGCTTTAATTTTAATGTTTCCCCCAAATGAAACAGTGGTTACAATGTACAGGCCCAGGTAAGTTGGTACATTCCCACACTGGCATACCACATCTCAGAGTGGCTGCTTTACTGACTCTGCAAACAGCTAACTTGAGCTATCATACTTTTGAACCCTTAAGGAAACTATCTATATTTATGTATGTATCCATATATGTAGATTCATGTGCATGCACACACATTAAATCCATTCATTTCCCCATAGAACAAAATAAATACCTAATGATATTGCATGTTTTGGATACTGTTAATTTTCCACAAGGGGTTCTGTACATAATTCATGTTTTCATTCACACTGAACATCCATCTATCCTTTAAAGAAGCAGCAGAGGTGCATTAAGATGACACTTGGCTACAGACCATTCACACCAGCCCCCTTCAGAAAGGGGAAACCCCCCTACTAACACTCAAGCAAAGCCTAACATGCAAGGCCGAAGATTTTCTATGTTAAGTCCCAACAGCTACTATTAGTTTTGTTCTCTTCTATTGTGTCAACTGCCTGCTGGGGAACCTAACCCTCCTCAGCTCCTTTCACTTCAAATCCATGCAAAGCGCCAGAACCCATCCATGATTACCACGTTACCGTTGGGACATGCTATTTGGCATAAAGGCTCTCAGCTGTGGTAATTTCCCTGTCCTCAAGATAAAATGGAAAAAAAAGATTACAAATCTTAAGGATTCCCAGAAGAAGAAAGGAAAACAGAAATGATGTGAGGAAGGAATTAGGTGGCTGACTACTTGAAGTGGTTTAAAAGATTGGTTTCTTTTTTGCATCTACAGCTATCAGTATTTAGAAAAAAAAAAAAAAAAAACACTTTCAAAAACACGTCTTAAACTTCTGCAATAGAAAAGATACAATTTGTAACGGAGGAAAAAATGAGGCAGCATCCTCACTTTAAGCATTCTGCTAAAAGTGAACCTTTTCAAAATCAAGTAGCATCACATAACATGCACCTAACAAAACAGTTAAGTTGCTCTGTACTGACTTTTAACAAATCCTGGAACACTAGCACAACTCAGAACATTTGAGGGACTGCCAGCATAACCCCACAACCTAATGGGACAGGAAGAAAGCAGAGATAGTAAGTCAATTAGCCTGACATCATCGTCCTTACATAATATAACGGAACTATCAATTTGGGATGCCATCAACAAGGAACTTGAGGAGAGGCCTAAAATTTAATTAATACCTTTCAGTGTTGTCAAACAAGCCTTTCATTTTAGGCTGGGGTGGGGCTTTTTTGGCAAGGGTATAGGTATGGTTGATAAATACAGTTCTTCCAATAGTATCTACTTTGGCTAGTCCAATGCACTAGAATCATTAGAAGACATAACATTTTGCCTGAAAGACCTCACACTACACAGAGAACTAACATGACATCAAACTAGACAAGCTAAAAGTTGGCTCAATACTTGGCCACAAAACATGGCTGATAACCATGAGGTATTAGCCAGCAGGACTCTTACTAGTAGGATTTACAGGGATAGTTTCTTATTCAATAATGAAAGGAATCATGAGTTACAGCCACTTAAGTCTGACACCAGATTTTCTGTTCTAAGGTCTGCAGGTCTCTCTAGCATCCTGCTGCCACAAGGCCACTGGAACGGCCATGGGACTTGATAGCTGGATATCTGTCCTGACAGCTGGTGACTGTTTTAAGCATCACACACCACTAGCAATGGTTCCACCCACCTGAAGTATGACATACTCATGCTAGCCATGACATTTATATGGATACAACCCTGCCAGCAGGTCATCTATTAGAGTAGGGCTGCAGGAGGCCCTCACTGCTACTGAAAATATTTGTTTCCTCCCTCTACCACCCACCTCCATATATTCCTTCTTGCTGCTTTCCCTGTGTTCATCTGATCCCTGCCAGAGCTGATGCAGCCACTAAACCAGCAAACTAGCCCAGTAGAAGTGAATTTGTTTCGGTGGTGGTTTGTACCTAGAAGGAGAGGGAAGGGTGCCCACATAGGTCTGCCAAGGGGCCAAATCAATGCCAGAGTCAGCACCAACAAGTGGGTGATGGGAAGGGGAATATCCCTTGTGTCAGCTGTGAGCTATTAGGTCAGCTCAGTCAGTATGTGAAATGTTCCCCTTAGACACAGTGGCTCTAAAGCTGTTTCCTGGCAAAGCTTACCACTGACACTAAGATGTGTAGGATAGCACAGCACAAAACAGACGGGTTGCAGCTACAGACCAGGGAAGTGAAGTCATGTGGCAGCCTGACAACACATCTAGGAAACAGAAACACAGATCATACCTCCTGGATGGAATGCTCTGCTTGGAAAGGTCACAGACATGTCCTCAGTCACTGCTTCACTTAGAGCTGGAGGCATTGCTGGTGGGGTCAGAAACATCCACATAATCCCTAGGGTTATAAAAAGGGGCTACCAGGCAGATGCAAGGAAACAACGTGCAGGGCACAGGTAAAACAACCACACAACTATTACACACAGCCCTGTTCAGGAAAGGTGTGGGAGTGCTGGGTGGAGCTTGAAGGAGGCTTGTAGACAGAGATCTAAGGATGGGAAAGGAAAAATGAAATGAACTCTTAAATGGGAAGCTTAAAGAGCTCCAAGCGGCATATTGAAAAGAAAGTTGAAAAGTGCTTTGATTGCTGCCTACAAATAGTTACACAGGAATGAGCTCTGACAGCCAGCAGCTTTCCATCCTCCTTGGCAAAATCAAAACACTCATGGAGCTGGTTGTAGCTATTACAGAAACAAACCTGCATTCAGATGCCATTTCTTGGCATGGAGGGCACATAAGGGTTAAACCAGTTTACCAGGTAAGCAAATGGACTTACTGCAGCTTTCAGCTTTTAGAAGAGGGATCTTTGTTTTTTTTTCTTTTTCTGAAAAAAGAAGACAAGCAAACAAAAGCCCACACCACACAGCACTTCCCCTATAAAGTCTAAAGGAAAACACAGAGCCTGAATACACAGGAAGTCAAACTAGATGGAAGCATAGCTCATTCTGGTCTATAAATAAACAAGTGATTAACTATTGCTCCAATTGTTGTTTGCTATCGATGGGAAAGGGACTATTTGCCTCCTCTTCCATCAGGGAGGGATTTTTGCTACCAATACAAATCAGTGACAAAGTCACAGAACTGGCCCCTTCCACACCAATACAATCACACAGCCAAAGACAGCAACAAAAAGGCTTTGGCTAGAAATTGCCCACAGCTTATCTACAAAGACAAATACTTTACCTCTTTAAACGAGAGCCTAAACAAAGATACCAAGCCAGCTAACAATTAGCCAAGCAATCTCAGACATGTTTAGGCTTTTCTGTACTGAGAGGTTTATTAGAACCTAGCATCTGGCTTTTATTTCACTTATCCTACATACAGTTTGATTAAATATGTTTTAGAGCATAAAGCCATCTATCCAAAGACAACACAAAGATCTGTCTGAGGAAAGACAGATCTTCCTTCCTCATACCAAATAAAGTCAATTCGGGAAACCAATCATCCCACAACTCTTCCACTTAAAATAAATTAAAACATAAATAAATCATCATCATAAAAAAAACCAACCCAGGCAACTATTGGGAGCAGCAATTCTTTGAAGGAAAGGGGTAAAACCCCAATAGAAACTCTTTAATGTATGCACAGGGGAATGTCTATTATTAAAGGGCACAATCACAGACAGAGATGCAAGACCGCAACATAGTCACTATTTTGAACATTACAACAAAAGCACAACATCATTAGAGGATTTTGTGCAAAACTCTGGAGACACAGAGGGATAAGCATGTATGGATGTATGAATAGCTGTAAAGAGCGTTTTCCAACTTACAGTAACCGCCAGTAACCTAAGAACATCTTTAAAGAAACGAGGGAAAAAGTTGCAAAAACCTCACCATTTCAAAGTCAGCACACTCAAACACATTTTCCAGTAAGTAGAGCCCTTCTTAAAAGACATACTGATATAGTGACCCCCCACCCAAGCCTCCTTTTCAAAATAAACTGAGAAACAACCTATTCTTCTAACCAGCTCTTAAGTACTACACCTCATAAGGTATATTCTTAACTTCAAAATGAGAGCATCCAGAGGAGACCTGCAGCAGCCACACCTGCACTAGTTTACCACTCCAGAAGACACAGGTGGGCAGGATTAATTATTCCATTAGCAATGTACCATGCACCTGAGACTTACTGCTATGGCTGGGACACCTGTGGCTTATACCTACTGGAAATTAAAGTTGTGCTATTATTCTTCTCTCCTAACAGATCAGAGTCGCAACAACCATTGATCTTTGATTCCGAAACAAGTCTATTTGAACAGAGTTGTATTTCATGGCAGAGCATAACCCTTTTTTGAGTGTGCACAATTTGCCTCCTGTTGTTTGACTACTGGCACGGGCCTTCATATGCACCCCGACACAGCTTTTCTTCCTAGGTAGCAAAGCAGTGAAAGACTGACCCATGATGTTAGAAGCCAGCATTTGAGAAGAAAAAAGGAAGAGACTGATGGCAGTATATGGTGATGGGACAAAATCTGGGGACTGGGTTATCTGAAGTGCTTTAGACTGGGTTTACACAGAGGTTTTTACAATTACAGCTTCTGGCATATTGGCAAAAGGGTAATTGCCTGCACCTGGTTAGTGAAACACTGCAAGGAATGGAAGGGAGATGACTCAGAGGCCCTTATGAAACATCCTCCGACCAGTCATCCCAGGCTACTGTGGTTCCTATTGTTCCATTAACAAGTTGTGGCTGGTGATAAAATGTGGTTGGTTGTGTGTCTCTAAAATGGTGCAAGCATGTAGTAGTTTTTGTTTGCTTTTAAAGATGATTTAGTGCCTGTGAAAGACAGTATGTCAGCTCAGGAAGCTGAGGCACCCCAAGTACTTGGTAATTACAGCACCCATGTTAGCCGCTCTGGCTTATCCCCCTGGCCAGTGAATTGGCTGTGGTCTTGTTTCTATTCAAACTGCAAAACAGCAATTCTGCACACAACTGGTATGCCACAACTCTCAGCTTACAAAGAGCTAAAACAAAAAAACTTTCCTGGATTTAATTAAAAAACAACAAGAAGTAACCCAGAGGCTGCATATTCCACTTCACATTATCATCATTTATTAGGGACGTATTTCAGTGTTTCTCTCATTATAAAGGAGAAAGACTATATAGTTTGCATCACTGCCTGCAGCCATGTTTTTCAAACTTGGGTGTCAAAAGACAAAGCTCTTAAATCTACACTTAGTAATTCAAATAAAGGGGCTCTATCTTAACTAGACACTGCACAGAAACTCTCCAGAAACAAAGGGAATTTGCAGACACCCAACTTTTTCTGAAGAAAAAAAAAAGTAAATTATTACATTATGTACATGTGTCTAAAAGAAGTTTTGACCATGTTGGCCAGAAGAGTTAATATGACAGAAACACCTAGCTGAAACTGTTCACTGGTGTACTAGTAAGGCAAGGAAAAATTACAGTGTACAGAGTGGAAAATAGCAGAGAGGAAGGACGAGATGAACAATGAGGGATTTGTTAAGTGTGTATCTTAGAAAGGGGGCGAGGGCTTTGAGAGAACACAGGGAACAGGGTGCTCCATCTCACCAACAGACCCACAGGTCTGAGTCTGTGTCTTGCAAGGCAACAACTAAACTGCTGGGTTTGCCCTACCTGTCCTGTGTATAAAATTTCTTTAGCCCTCATAAGCTGTAATCTGAGGAGTAGAGACACAGTTTTCACACAGCTGAGACACACAACTGTCTGTACGATTTTACCAAGTGCGTGACTACACGAACCCCTAATTATCTGCACTGTCATGTATAATTAGTCAGTCTGAACATGTAGTATTTGTCAATATGGGAATGTTAGGCACAGTTCATACATTCAGTAGCATCCTGTGTTTGTACACAAGAATCTCTCAATAACTAAGATCATACCCTGAAAGGGGAAAGCAAAACAGACAAAAGATTAAGTGTATATGTAATTTATCTCAGGACCTTACATGGAAACAGAAAATTGCTTTCTAAAATATGTAATCAAGTGTCTTCTGTGTTTCCACTTTTAAATAATTGGACACAGTGCTTCCATGCCTGAACTAAAGACAGAAATCAAAGCTCATTGTTCAAGCGAGCTGCCATCAACATAGAGAAAACAAGAGGACAGTCATGAGCTGGCAATCCCAACACACAATTTTTAAGGTTACTGAAAGTTGTTGTGTGATTACCTTGAAAAACACATTATCAGAAATATAAAAGTGGAAACAGAGGAAGGATGCAATCAAGAAATATCACTGCGCACATTTCAGCACTCCTAAGTCTTTCATGTAGTTGAACCTCACATTTGCAAAAATCTGGAACTACTCAAAAATTAAGCTTAGCATACAAAACCAGGTTAACTTATCTCACACATGAAAAGGCTGGCTAAATCTACAGTAGCCAGATCTCATTCATCTCTTTCTCTTATTCTGGGTATCAGAAAGATTGAAGTGCTAATAGCTGCCTTATTGACTCATTACCTTATAGACTTCTAAAATCTGCATAAAAATAGATTTTAAAAAAAAATCTCTTATTCAAATCAAGCACATTTGACTGCAACTACATCAAACAGAGTCCCAGTTTTAGCAGAGAGATGCTGCTTCATGTCAGTTAGTTGACACAACCACGCGTCTGCCTCTGTGCTAAATACATGTGCATGAAGAGAGGAGGGGGAGAGAACGGAGGAGAGCACAAGCCTGCATGCAAACATGCTGTTATCTGGGTTTTTTTCCAGTTGGAATGTTTAGCACAGCTCAATCAAATCTATTGAAAAGAGCTAGGGATTCATTCAACCACCATTATTTCAACAAGCTCTTTATCCTGGGCCTTACCCCAAATGTGCTGAAGACCATGGGAGTTCCTCAGCTAACCTCAGTGGGGTTTGGATCAGACCCACTCTGCAAGTAATCTCATTTGATATGGTTCTGTTAATAGGCCATACTGCTATAATAAAAAGTATTGCAGAGCATTAGAAAGGCTGACAAAATCTGACTTACGGAAAGCAGCAGCAAGACTTGAGCATGACAAAGACAAGGTAAGGATTTTGCCCTTGCTGTACGAGCACTAGGGGGATTGAGAGTGAAGGATGTAAATATTCTGGGCAATACGAAAATTAACGCTCCATTGCTAAATAAGTGATTTAACCCACTTCTTAAATTTACTGTGACAACATTGGTCCTGTTCCCACTGCCCTCTCCTTTGTAAACAATTTAAGCAGATGTGGGAATGGATAATGCCAAGACTTCAGCTTTACTGCATGTTCAGCCACATCCCAAAGAAATGTCAAGAAGCCCTTTTAGCTCTGGGCTTCTCTAAAGGATAAAAATCCTCCTGTAAAACTTTCAGAGCAGTAATGTCCTCAGCACATTGTAGATCTGCATTGAAAAAAATGCACTGTCCAAGTTCTCATACTGTATCTTAGCAATTAATTTGCTACATTTGCTGTTTCTAAGGGACCCATAGAGCAGTGATCTCCAAACTTTTTTTGATTACATATCCCTACCAGTAGAACATTTTTGAGCACACATTCCCAATGCATGGATATATACTTATTTGTAAATTATATACATGTACTACTGTATTATTTACTGTAGTAAATTATGTACATCATAAAGCATACACAAAAATAAACATTAAGAAAGGATGAGATAAAGATATAGTAAGATTATTTTATTTTTTTTTAATTAACGATAGAGAAAACATTCTCTTCCTGCAGTCTAATAGGTTTTCTTGCATATCCTTAGGTGAATGCACCCCACTTTGGTGCCATAAAGGACCACTCTATGGAGGTGCCACAGAGGACTCAGATAATGTCACTGTACCACATAACTGCTCAGCACTGCTGGCTTCTGTTCAGTGCTTAGCTTTTATAAAGCGCTCCCTGAATTTCCAGTTACAATCAGTGAGTTAAAGAAATCTTCCCCTTTAACAAGATATTTATATACTGCAAACAGAATTAAATTCTCATCTTCTCATCTTTGTTTTTATGGACTGAAATATCACACAATATTTCCCTCTATCTTTCATATACTCTCTTTTTGTGTCTTCCTTTTCATCCTGCCAAAGACACCAGTCTTCCCATTCTTCCTTTTTCCTGTTTTCATAGATATGAGAAGGCCATCCACCCCTCTGCAAAAGTCTTCCCAAAATCTAGACATCGAGCTGAATTTTTTGTCTCCTTTACGACTTTCCTGACAACATCTCTGACCAGTCTCCTAAATAAATTTCCTCAAATTAATGAGTTCTGAAGCATGAAAACAAGGACATGTTACTGAGCTTATTCACACAGAGGAGCCAATATTACCTAATAAGATTGAGCTTTAAAGCTTTAGCAGTTTATGAAAAGGCTTAGGGGATAACACAGGTGCCTGCAATCACTGGGGATTGGGCTCAGCATCTCAGGAACCCCCTTTCCAGACTTAACCTCTTTCTCATCCTTACTTTTGACTTGCTTATTGCTGTTTATTGCTGGGCTGTACTATAAGCAATGGAAAGTAGAAAACACACCTCCATTTATTTTTTGACAGGCCTACTCATTCCTGTATTTCACAAGCTATAAAAAAGTCTTGTCAAATTTAGAGCACCACACCTATTATTGTTTCCATTCGAAGGTAGGGCCTCCACACTTGTCTTCACACTGACTGCTTTCCTTGTAAGCCATCCCCTTATTAACATCAATTGCAAATCAAACTGTAGAGGTGAAATTAATCACTGTGCAAAGAGTCAGCAGGTATCCTACTTCAGCCCATCAAAACAGAGCTTACATTAAACCCTAAGTAGTGCTTAGGTCTTATATTAAGCCTTTGTAGAGCATGTAGTGCGCATTTTCTGAGTTACATTTCATGCAAGCCATAACACTAGGAAAATGCACTTTAGCACTTAGGCACTGTGCAAATAGATATTACAAAGAAAAAAAAATCTTCAACAGATAGCCTAAGGGGCACTATATTAGGAAACACTTGAATGTTTTTTTATCAATGCCATTTTATTCTGAGAAATTGATCTCTTTTCTGAGAAAACTATAAGTGATGTGACCCAATAACCTGTAATAAACACATTATGGTCTCAAAAGCAGACCTTATCAAGTGGAAAATACCTTTGAAGCTTCTCAAACTATGTGAGATTCCAAATGCATGTCTTTGTTACTGACATACCAGCAAGAAAACAATCTTGGGAAAGACCCAGAAAACCCAACTAAAACCAGAAGCTGGTGTTCCAGTACAATCTTTCTTCATGAGATTTTATAGCAACATATTTCCACTGACTTCTACGGAAAAATAGCCAAACAAAAACCTAATTTGTTTTTAAGGGAAAACAGAACCATAACTGCTTCTTGAGAAACTCTACAACCCTCATATCATCTAACTGATCTAACATCCTGTGCTGACCAGTCTCTCCTCTTCTGCTGAGGGTTCAACCCAGAACTGCAGTGGGCCTGAGCCTGGGAGAGAAGGGGAAGCACCATGGGGTTTTTAAAACTGACACATCCAAAAGACTGAACCTACACTGTTTTCCTGTTCTTCTTCACACAGCCATGGCAAAACTATGACTGTAGTTAAATATCCATACTGTCACAGGACTACCAGTATACCACATCTACCACACACCCTGCACTAGCAAAGCTGTGCTCCACTGCAGCATAACAAAGACACTGTGCCATAGCAAAGACACTGTGCTGGAGACCAAGTGGAGCTCTACCAGGGGAATCTGTCAGCAGAGCTGTATCCATTATGGACCATGCTTCTTCATACTCCCTGCACACCAGCATCTTGTAATACAGAATCCTACATTAAGCCCAGTTTATTTCTCAGAGAGAAAGGAAGGAGCACTGCCATGGAAAGGTGGGATACATTGTATCCTGGCCAGATGGTACTTCTCTTCTGGCCGAGGGAAAGAAAACTCCACAGGTCTTTTAATCACTTCACATCAAATTAAAGTACTCCTCCATCAAAGCCTGAACTCACACTAGAGGGGTGGCACATCACTGTGGAGTTTCAGATTCATGCCCAGCTTCCAGCTGATGAAGGCAATGTTTGCCCCTACTTTAGGTCTCGGGGATTTCCATGATCCCGCACCACCCTTTCCAGAAATGGACTCTGCTGCCCAGCAAGGAGACATGGCCATGATGGTGCTCCATAGGATACATAAGCAGGCTGTTTCATCTGGGCTGCTAGCAGTGCGCTGGTTACTTATTACAGAATCACTGCCCCTCAGTTAATTAATCACGTTGTCTGCGAGCAAAAGAATCTCTCTGATCTTAAAATAAGGGCTGCCTGCATGTCAACTATGAGAACAGAGCAGAAGATGGCAGGGGGATGTCGAGCCTTTAATTTCAGTAGATCTTGTCCTTCACACAACACTCCCACTGATTAAATTAACTGCAAACAACATAGTGCAGGGACCTTTATACCAGTTCAAAATTAATTTATACCACTTTGGCTCTCTTAAAAGGGGCTGCAAAAAAAATTCAAGAAATGTTCTCAAAATAACCACCAAAACCTTACAACTATTTCATTAACTCATTTCAAAGAACATCAAACTTCCAGATAAACCTCTGCAGGTGTGTGCACACACCTGCTGGAACAGAAACTTTCCATGAAACTATTTTCTCTGCTGATATGATCCCCTACTTATGTGCCAAAATGAAAGAGCAAAACACAACAAATATAACTGTCCTGTTTGAATGCCTGTGCACAAGCGTGACTGTGTGCAAAGAAAGTCAGAAATCTCATCCCACTTCCACCTCTCTCAAGGAGGAGGACAGTCTTTTCCCAGAAGGCACAGGACAGTGGTAAGAGCTGATGGCTGTGTTTGCCCTTTATGTGTACATCCAGAAGGGAGCATGATCTATGGGAAACAATGTGCATGTAAGTGGGAGTGAGTTGCGGGTGGAGGCTGGGGTCAGTGCTTGCCTTCATCAGTCAGTAGAAATTACACAAAAGAGGCCTCAATGCAAAAATCCCCCTCACCCTACCTTCCTCACTCCTTGTAGTTTCTCTCATAGCATGTGTTCAGCATCACCTCCCACTATGTTTGTACATACTCCTCGTCTCCGCATCAAGCGCTGCACAAGCCCATCAGATGAATAAGACCTTTATAAAGTTCACAGGTGCTGTTGTGCATTGCTGTTCATGTAATAAATATGTCAGTAAGCCAGGAAAGCCAAATGATTGTATATGGTTTTAAAGGTTTAGGAAGGATGGAAGGGTGTGGGAGAAGGGGAAGGAGGGAGGGATACAATTTTAACACTACAGCATTGTTTTCATGGATATTTTTCTTTAAAATACCCCCACAGTGATGTGTATATACAACAGAGCAAATGAAAACAAGGCAGGTTTCTGGATTTTTTCAGCATGTGATGTGCTAGGTGAGAGTTGACACTATGCATACAATGAAAGAAATGCACAAAAGGATTAACTGCACAGGCAATTGCAAACCAGAGCTCCCACAGCTGGATGAGAGTAAAGACTAAATTGAGTTGTAGCAAAAATATGTTAGACCAATATTAACCACAGAGAGAAGGAGCAAATCTTTATGTGGAGATAGTTTAAACAATGCTCTCTTATCTCTCCCTTCTCATTCCCCCCCCCCCCTCCCCCCACCTCAGACATGTGCTGTTTCTGAAAGATCTCTCAGCACTGTGAGGCATGGCTGGAAGGGTACCACCACATCCTATAAAAGGAAAAGTGAAACAGGATTCATTCTGAGGGAATGGTACTGCTGTGTCAGAGCTGCAAGAGCCAGTGAGTACATGGGCACAGCACAAAGGACACAAGGGACACATAGGCACTCACACTGCTGAGGAAACACAAAGTATACCAGCAAACCCCAGGCCACAGCCTCCTTTTTCTATCATGGTTCCAGTCCACTTCTTTGGGTACCTGCCCCAGTCTGCAAGGGCAACTAGCTGTTTTAATCACTCAGCATGGGACCCTCATGGTAAAACAAGTTACAGAGAGCAGCAGCAGGTAGGCAGGCAATAAAATATAAGAAGAACCTATGCTTTCTCTAACAGTGCAGAGTAACAGCAGCCATCTAACTCTGCTGATCATCTTTTCAAAAACCACTCATGATGGGCATGAACTTGAGATAAGCACTGCATACCCTTCCTTGCAGTCCAAATCAGTTATGTAGGAGCCAACACTGGCATCAAACTCACTGTGAACTTGCCTCAGTCCATATTGTGCAGGGCAGGAAAGGCACAGACAAGCCAAGTCCACTTTCAGAGAGTGTCAAGGCATTCATTGCTACCACAACTTTCTACTTACTCTGTAATCACCATCTGCAAAACAACTGAAATAAGGTTCCTGGAGTTTATTATAGATGCTTCACTTTGTTGTCCATACGCAGGAAACACTGCAGCTACACTGAGGAGAGAGAGTTTCACAGTACTCATTCTTCACACAAGCACAATCGAATGCATAAGAGCTAGCACACTGCCAAGAAAGCCTGAAATCTTAAGACCGCTCCTGGCTCTGACATGGACTTGTGCACCACTGGCAAATTATTCTGTATTCAAGCTCTCCTACCTTTAGATGGAAAAAACAGTGTTCTTGAAAGAATTCCAGGTTTTCTTACTGAACAGCTGAACTCTTAAAGCAAAAAGTGCTGCAGAAATGTCCTGGGTTCAGCAGTAGCAGTCATTTTTCTCCTTCTTAGTAGCTGGTGCAGTGCTGTGTTTTTGACTTTCA